>VYZP01056765.1:0-14201 GCA_013400635.1 Hypocryptadius cinnamomeus | reverse complement strand
CTAAAAAAGCTTTTTGTTTGTTTTTCTTAGGAAGAGTGAGCTTTGCTTTTGCAGCTACCCGCTGATGAAGGACAAAATTAAATGGTAGTCTCTGTAAGTTTTCCTAGGAAATTAGCAAAAATTTTAAAGAATCTTTAAATGAGTTTGTGAAAGACAAAATTCACAGGAATTCACACATTGAATCTAAATTTGCCTTTTAAATGATCAAGAATCATTTGCAAAGAAAAAGATGGGTTTGACAGGGAGCTGACAAGGATTTCCAGCAAGATTGACTCAATCTTAAAGTCTGTCATAGCTTTATTAGGCAACATTACTCATACAGAAGCAATTAATTGGACCACACCTAGCTGTGAAAAAGAATAAATGTTAACAGAGATAAAGTTACTAAGTGCCTTTATAGTCAATGGAGAGAAAAAGAGAGTTTCAGCGTGTAGTTTATATGATCCTTTGATACTTGGTTGATGTTGAGTAGAATTACAGCTTGGAAGTGCCCGTTTTGCAATCTTGATTTAAAAGGGACCCTGAAGTCGTTGGCTTACAGGTGAGTACCTACAGCATGGAAAACTACAACTCCTTGAATAAACCCTGCCACTTGTGTATTTGTGCTATATTTGCTGTATATGAATTGAGGATAACTATGTTATTTTTACAGTTGTTTCCTTTTTTTTAAGCCTTATGGATGACATGTTCCCATGTTCTTCTCTCATTTTCTATGCAAATCACGTTTCAACGTGGAACAGTTCAACCACTGCATTGGTACAAAAATGTTCAAATTTTTATTAAATAAACCACTAAATTTATTTTAATTAATTATTTTCCTGACCCATACTGAGGTTTCTTTATTTTTGCTGATAATAACATAGTTTCTCTTTAGTGGCACATATATATGCAAGTTGCCATGGTATCTCAGTGTCAAGACATACTTTATAACACTCATCTCATTTTGCCAATTGCATCAACTAGAACCACAACTTAAAGCAAAAAAAATATTTTCAGTCATTTCATCTTCCTCAAGAATACAGGTACTGCACTTTGTTATTAGGTGCTGTTGCCACTGTAAAGAAGGTATATGTAAATTAGCACTAAGACAAAACACCTGAGTGATTTTGGACCTTGCATAACTTGCTGAGAATGTGTCACCTCCTGATGGATACTTTCAGAAAGCAGAAGGTGGAGGATATCATAGAATCATAGAACACTAACTCACCAGTGGCCAGAGAAGTAAATTTGGACACATAGATCTCTGATTTTCAGTAATGCACAGAATTTAAATTTTTGTTTGTTTGTTTTTTTAAATTCTGATATTTGTCAATTGGTAACACTTGAAAAATAATGCTAAAGGATAGGAAAGGATGAAAGAACACTAAATGTAAATCCCACTAGTCTTAAATTATCTCCATTGTTTGACCTAATGGGAACTTCCAAGTGTTTTCCAAAAGGTAGATGGGCATGTAAGTACAACAAATCAAAGAGGAGCTATCACCTTGTACAGCACAACTGAAAATGAGCTACCAGACTACCATGTGGTGCTAGAAAATCATCTGGCTTGCTGTGAACGAGGGCTTGACACTGCAAAGTTAAATTCTCTAAGTGACTCTTACACGAGGGGGCCTCAGTGTAGCTGACTGGCTGATGTGTTGAGCAGGCTGGCTTGGCACGGAAGAAGAAATTGCAGAAGGGTGTCCACCCACCAGAAAACATGAGTAACCACCCTGGTGCTTCAGGATGGCTGACTGCACGAGGGAAGTCATATGCCACGCTCAGGTTTTATTTTGCTCTTTCAAGAGCGCCTTCATATGTGAACAAGTCTTCTGAAGGTATCTTTAGAACAAACACCTCTGTAATATCGTCCAGTGAAATATCTGAAATGTCAGATGGAAACTGAGAATGAAGTAGGAGTGAAAAAATGCCACCTAATTACAATTAAGCAAAATATTTGTTCCAACATTTCAGGAACAATGCAATTTTTAAACACAACTTCGGACCAAATTATTTTGATAATATTTTAATAATTCAAAATATTTCAACTTTAGAAATAGTTAATTACATATGCCTATATACAGGGTTCCCACACATATTCTGTGGGCCTGGATATCTAAAATTTCCTGCTGCAAAGTGATGTGGACACCAGCAAGAGATGTGTCACAGCTACCAAACTAAAGATATTTGGTTTCTTTAAGTAATTCTATAGTTAATATCCCATGAAATGTCTGCCTCTCCGTTTCTGTGCTGAAGTAGAAGAACTGAGACATTTTAACTAAAATAACACCTTTTTCCACCCAAAAAAGCCCTCAAAAACCTTAACCTAGTTTTTTCAAGACAAAATTAAATACATTTTAACTTCTCAATTAAGTTTAAACATTTTAAATTACAGCTATTACTTTTCTTTTTAATTTCTACAAAGCCAAATCTTTACATAAATATTATAAAGCTATTTGTGTTTTATTGTAGGAAGGAAAAACTTTAAATTTTTCAAACCTCTTTTTTTTTATTGGAAGCTACTTGGCAAATTTGAGATAACTTTGAGAATAATTCTCTCTTTTCTCTGCAACAAGCTTGCTTTCTCTGTAGATGCAACATGTTTTATTGTTATTAATTTAAAAAACTTTCAGAGACCTACAGATTAGTACCACATAAATACAAAAAGTAAATTAAATCACAGTCTTCTCTTGACAGATTCATCAATATTTATTCTTTAATTCATGTCTCAACAGAAATTTCATCCTAATTATTAGCAGGCAAATAATGATCTTCTTTTATCAAGTCATTATGTCATGATAGCTGAAGAGTATTTGAAGATTTGCACTTCTCATAAGCTTTCTAGCACTTGCCTCATACTTCACCTGATCTGCACTGAACTCTTTTATATAGTTATTTTATCTGCCAAGTATTTTGCTTACAGATTCTAATCTTTAAAACAAAGCAATCTCTCCTTCTAGTCACAGTTGTCTCCTAGCAACAAAGCTTACTGCCCTTGATTCTGAATGCTGAAGAATTTATGGATACTTAAGCTTTTATGTCTTATTTCAAGCAGTCTGACTTTTTGTCAAGAATGGTTTTGTTTCCTTAAAATTCTATAAATGAATGCAAGATTACAAATAGGCAATTTTATACCTCTTTTGTTAAACAAAACAACACCTTAACATGTTAATCAAATTCAGTAGGGCCACACACATATTAAGCTTTTATATTCTGTATATAATGCTGACAGTATCAGAAATAGGAGTAAGTTCCCTCCTTAAAAGTGTAGGAGGAGTTTGCAGTTAGTAGAGCAGCAAATTTCTCAAACCTAAATTCCCTTCAACACACAGAAAACAGCTTTCTTTTATTCATAGATGGTTCTGCCATATAAGACATCCTAAAGTAGCAAACCTTTATTGATAAAATCGTGTTCACCACTCAGCATAAGAGATTTGGTTGAGGATTTGGTTTCTTTGTTCTGTTAGGCTAAATATTAAAGGTGAAACATGGAAAGCTCACAGACTGCTTCCCTCCCATCCTGTGGCCTTTGCATATGCTGAGTGCTCTCCAGTTCAGAACATTACTGTGCTCCTTTCTGCTACTGGCCCTTGACACTGAGAGACCAGATCAGTAATTCTCACCCATCTATCAGACCAAGTGTATAAGAGATTTGAATTCTATTTATCTGGTCATCTTGAGGGTACCAAATATCATTATACTCCTGTTGTAAAATCCTTGTGTTATCATAGAGAAAATGTGTTTAACACATGGCAATCTCCCCTACTAAAAGCAGAAAGCTTCAAAATGTATTTGTTTCTTAAGCATGAGCTTATAAGGAGATGCAGAAAGAATGTGAGTGCCATTCTACCACTATCTTTTCTTCTTTATATTCCCTCAAGTATGATTCTTTCTTGATTATTCTATTTCTTTTTTTCTTCTGATTTGGCCAAAATTTGAAGAGGTAGAGGTCTCAAAAGATCTTAAGATGCAAAGGGATGTTGGGTAGAGGAAACATCCTTCATCCGAAGGATCTTTCTAATCCTTCATAGTGTGTAAGATGATAGGAAAGAGAGAGAATACCAGGTTGCGAGTTTCATTAGTCCCAACACTTGGAGAAATACTAATTAATATTAGAAGTCATCGGAGTCTGTACTCTACTCTCAGGTCATTTTCCAGGTTTCCAAATAATTTTGGCAAGTTCATAGTATTTTAAGAGATTTTTTTTAACTATTTTCCAGATTTTGTACCTTTTTGGGGGTTTTTTTCAGTTACTGACCAACAACTACCACAATGTACTTTGCTCTTTGCCTAGATATTTTCCTGACTCCCCTCTGGCTCAGACCATAATCTGCAAATCGTGGCAATCTGTATACCGGTATTAGGCAAGATAACACTTTTTTTCTAGTGAAGTGAACTTTCAGAAGATACTTGATAATCTGGTAGCCTTCCTACATGGATTTGCTAAAGAAGAATTCAGTATGTTACAGCATGACTGTCGAGCCAATTTTCTATCAACACTTTAATTATTGTTATGACCTTGTGTCTTGTAATGCAATATTTTTGTACTACACTTCTGTCTATGGCTATGGCCTTGGAGTCCTCTGTTGCTCACATAATCCTTATGATGCCTGCCTTATTCTGTGCAATATTTCTGCAGGAGATTTTCCTGCAGTAGCTTCAGAGAAATGAAAACTAGTGTAACCTTTCTGATTTGTGCCATCTGAACAGAAGCTGACTGATATGATTTCTGTTTTTCTATTATTTTATGTATATAATACTGGAAAGATTTTTATTTCTCTATTATTTTTTCAGTTTGTCAGTTAGAATGAACTCAGGATATTTACAGTCAGCTTATTACTTGAAAATTTAACTTGAGTCCTGTCTCTTTGTAAATTATGATCAGTGTCTGTGTTAAGCTGTTTAAAGAAAAGATTTTCCATCACACCTTGATAGTTCCTTGTTGAAATGATGAGGCCATCAATCTGACTGCAAATCCACTGACCTATCACTCATGGAAAGTTCATTACCTTATTGCTTGGAAAAAGTATGTTCTTACTGTGAAATCACAAGAGTCACTGTCCCCTTCTTTTTGTCTTGTTGCACTGAAACATCTGGGAACAATTAAAGCAGTCTCTGGAAGTGCTTGTCAGGGCTCCTCTCCTGAGGACACAGCCCCCAGCTGGGCATATCCCTGGGGATAAGGATAGGGATCGGTCAAGGCCAATCTGGGCTTGGCCCAGGTGAGGGCCCATGGGCGGGTGGAAGCTGGAGACCATCTCTATGTGGTTTTGCTGGGCAACATCTGATCTGACATCCTGCAGGAGCAGCCATGGGGTCCTGGGCTGTGGGCAGAGACAGGAGGAGGCCAGGCAGGGCTCTTGAGGCCACTGGTGCTCTCCAGACCCTGTGTCTGGCAACACCTGACCTGGAGACTGCAGCTGGCTCACCCACCTCAGTAGGCACGAATAGACCCATTCTCCATGCATTCATCTAACCGCTTTTTTCAACCAAAGCTCAAGTGTTTTCAGCTCCTCAGTGCCTCTGGCAAGAATTTCTACATAATTCTCTGCATAATGAGGACCTACAGCAGGACAGTAAGAGACTCTTTATCAGGGAATGTAGCTATAGGTCAAATAATGATTTTAAATGAGAATCTGGTAGAACTAAATTAGATACTGGAAAGAAATTCTTTACTGTGAAGATGGTGAGGCACAGGAACAGGTTGCCCAGAAAATTTGTGCCATCCCTGGAAGTGTTCAAGGCCAAATTGAACAGGATTCTGAGTAACTTGGTCTGGTAGAAAGCATCCTTGCCTCTAGCAGGGGGCTGGACTAGACAATCTTTAATGGTTCCTTCCAACCCAAACCATTCAATGATTCTACTATTGATGACTTCATTCCTGGGTGGATTGCAGCTCACATTTGCTTTTCAGAAGATTGCATGAAGTCTATACTGTGTTCTGGGGAATGGTGCATGTTCTATTCCTCCTGTTGGAGCCAATCCACTGTGCAACATAATATTTGGAAATGATGGCTCCAGAGCTGCTACCAACAACTCTTGCAGGTCCACACGTGTTCCGCATTGGACACAGAGCAAACAGGTGGTAAACCACCTATGTATTTTGCATACCTTATCCAGCCACTATCTGGAATTTCTGGATAGTATCTAGTGAGCCAATTCCCAAAGCAAGTAGGTGATAAAATGTATCTTATAGAAGATTGGAAGATATGGTCCTCCTGTAGAAAGCAGCACCTGATTCAATGGCCCAGGAATAAGTGGTTCAGCCGGGAAGGTGAAAAGCTGATATCCATTGTTTAATTTCCTAGGATTTATTTTTGATTCTTTTCCCCCCAGAGAAAGATCTCTGGAAGTGAATTGAATGCAATGTCTATGGCATCACCCAGAGCAAACAGCTATAGCTAATTGCTGCGATGGACTATAAAGTACTTCAGAATGAAGCCATTGAATTGAATGATTTTAGGTACCTGAAATAAAAGTTTAGGATTGTTAGAAAATTGATTCACTCTTCAAATAGAGTTCCAAATTTTGCAGAATGCAAGCAGCCTGGATACATAACCTTAATTCTCCGAGCCTGCCCATGGCAGGGGGCTTGTATCTAGATGAATTTTGAGGTCCATTCCAACCCAAACCATTCTATGATTTTATGATTCCATGATAACCTCTCTTGCTTCCTTAAAATGTCATCTGACCCTGGAGGAAGGTAAAGATCTCTCTCTCCAGATCATCATGTCCTTGCCTGGAGGGCCTCTTCTGTTTGGTGCTCTCATAGCAAGCTTCAGAACTCTGCTCTGTCCAAAATGTGTCTGCACACGTGCCCATCTGCCAATTGCACTGTATCTAGGGCACTACTGATGTTAAGGACATCTTAGATTCAGGTGGCTGCTTTGCTTGAAAGCTTCTTTTACCCAGGCCTTTCATATTTTTTATATATCTTTTTATACATGAGTGTTCGGGATGTCAGGATAGGGTGAAAATAAATACATTCAGTTGCTGCTGTTGGACATCTCTCTATTTGGAATATCTAAATATGCATCAGACCCAAGAGAAAATAAGCACAAAAGTAATTGTAATTAAGTGCTTGGGACATGTGAGGAGGAGGAAAAACTGAAATTTTGCCATTGTTTCATTATTTTAATTTTGTAGTAAGCATTCAATGGACAATGGCAGACAATCAGGCTTGCCTCCCTTTTCTAGGTGAATTCTCTAATCAACACATTCTAGACTCGTGCTTCATTTTCTCTTTTTCCACTTAGTTCTGACACTCAACTGCGCCTTTCAGTTTCACTGAAAGGGCCTAAGAATCCTCCTCTCACTTCATTCCTCAAGGGATGGGTAGGATAGACTATCTAAATGTTTAGATCTTTCTTGTGTGATAAGATATATGGATTCAAACACTATTCATACTCTGCTGTAAATGTAGGGGATTGCATATTCCAATGAGAATTTTTTAAAGTTCTCTGTGTAACAGAAATTTCCAAATTATTTTCTGGCAGAGGCAAAAATTGAGGAAATTGAACAATCCAGGGTAATTAGGAACAATTCAGGTAGTCACCTGGAGGAGGGATTTGCCTGCATTCACCTTCTCCTATGCTGCAGCTCTTCCTCTTCCTGTTCAACAGCTTCTGCTTCCCAAGGAAGAGAAAAAATAGTACCCTGAAGAAAAAAAAGCATATCTGCTATTCCTTATATGTCTTTTCTCTCTGAAATGCAGAAATTGCTTTTCCTCCAGTCCAAAGCCTAGAGAATATCTGTCGCACCTTCAGCATCACAATCTGACCTTTTGCTGTCCTCTTCTGGCTCAGGTTTCTTCTGCCCATGTTTTCTATGTCCCTTAATTCTACATAGCCCCCATGTATTTAGGACATTTTCTGTTCTCTCAGAGTTCTAATCTTAAATTGGGGGGCTTGCATTCCAGTGGGGCTGGAATTCTCAGTGGTACAAACCTCTCATTAGTGGTGGGCCAAACTAGCATTTTTGTGATCCTTGATTTCGTCTTGACAGGGAGGACCACGAATCCATTGAATTTCATAGCAAAATTTTATTCAGCCAAGAATTACCTGTTTATGAATGTTAGGGGGGTGAATGCAGCATATTTTGCTCTTGTGTCTTTTTATTGATTTCTTTTATAGACTTACCATTTTCCACACATACACAGCATCATAGAAATCATAGTTTTGTGAACATGCCTTTAACTAGTAGCTGTGGTTCAGCCGTCTTGCAACAATTTTACAACATCATTAAACCTCACTGATAGCTCAGATCTCATTAAATCACAGGTTACCTCACTGATTTAAGAATATAACAATTATTTTCCATAAACGTAAAATGTATGAAAGAAAGATTTTCTTCTCTTCTATTAAATTTTATTATAAAAAAAGTAATACATTTAACAGACAGAAGTATTCTATCAAATGTTTTATTATGTCATTAAACCTTAAATATCTTCCTATTTTCAAGAAATGAGAACAGATTATGCATTCAGGAGACCTCATAAACAAAGCTTAATATTCATTTAACAAGTAAGAGACTAAAGAAAAAGCCTTTTTCATATATTTTTCCCATGGATTTTTTTTTTTTTGCACCCATTTACGGCTGAAATAATAGGAATAATTTTAAACGTATATAAATGGAAACAAATCTAACGTGGGCTTCACTACACAGGCTACAATTCTTTCACAGATATTATTGTGGTTCATATTCCAAAGGCCAACACTAAAAAAAGCAGCTCTGGCTGTAAAGAACAGGAGACAGGAACAGCAAAGCACAGTTACACCTACAACTATAGAATATAGAATATAGCTGGGCAATACCCCGTCAAAGTTAGCTGCAGAAAGTTACTGTGATGCATTATTTCTCATTTTATAAAAGCCATTTTTGAGTGGCTATAAAATTAATCAGTGTCAAGTTCAGGAGCTTTCAAAATGCGGGTCACTACCTTGTTGAGGAGATTAAGTAACTTTCAAAACTACTTTAAGTAATTTTTAATTAATTCATCTTTCTGATGGCTCCGGAAAGGGCTGTGAAGAGCAGGATGTAATTGGGGATCACCACCCAAGGCTTAAGTAAACAAATTCATGGCTGAAAGCAGTCGCCTCTGACAAACAAGCTGCCCCTCGCTGAGCTGAGCATGTGTGAGGAGCACACGGCTGCACCCGGGCATGGAGCACGGGCAGGGCACCCCAATTCCACCTGGGATGGGACCACACAGGAGGCAGATGGTCATCCTTGAACAGTAACAGTCACAATCAAGTTCCTCTAGCTAGATAAAAATAGAAATGCCTTTGGTTGTTGTTGCTTTTGAAGAGGGTTTAACTGAGGTAGGACAGTCTTACCCACTTTTAGGATGAGAATATTCCAGTATATTGTGAAAGACGGGAATGTTAAAAAGTCCAATATTAATATAGGCTGGATGGTCCCAGGATAAATTATCAACTCAATGACTGTTTGGGGAAGTCTTGATTCTGTATTCAGGTGGGAAAATTTTGAAATCTGACTTATGAAACCTAAGTTTCATTTTGCATGAGACCCTGTGTAGCTGAGATTGAAAGGCTCCATAAAGATAGAAATTTGGGGATACAGTGAGGGGACTTGTTTGATGGAAAAATTATTTCACCCCCTTAAAAATTTCTTTGGTCAAATTATTTTATTCAAAATACATGTCTTGCAAGAAGCAAAAACCAACACAATCACTGTAATAGTCAAGCTTCTGCACAAAATAAAATGAAGAGACCACAACATTTCATAACAGTGTACTAGAAAGAGCTAATGAGATGGTAAGACCTGAATGAGCTTAGGGCAGAAACAATGAATCAAGCTGGGAGTGAGGGAAGCTGGAGAACTGAATAGGAAGTCCAAAATGCAAAGTCTAATGCCTGACAGGCTGGTAGCTAGGAACGTTTATTTTGAAGGATTGCATGCTCAGGTAAAGCAGATAAACTCCAAGGAATAGAATTGGAATTGAGCAAATTAATAGAGCTCTGATTGTTTCCCTATCTGAATAAAACAGAAAAGCCAAGATCGAATATTTTGAGAATTGCAGTTCTAAAAGCAGAATAAAATTTGCAGAGATATCAGAAAGACAAACCAGTGAGTTTTCTGAGCAAAGTGGCTTTCTTTAATCACTATGCAGTTCCAAAAAGAACGCAAACAACTCTCAGAGACTTCACATCAAACAGATGTGAAGAATGAAGCTGCAGTGCTGAATGGAGATCTGGTATTTCTCTTTCAGTTAAATCAAAAGGAGGACTTTGTATCGTATGGACAATTCTCAGGCAAACAGTAACTGCAAGTTACGTATCTGAATAGAGAGATCGAGGTACTTCATTTGAAAAGACCTGTGAATGATTGCTTTATCTCCTTCATTATCAGAGTGTGTTAGAACTCAGCTGCATATTTCAGGTGTATCTACTGGTTCACTGCATACTAAGTACAAGGGGATATGGACTTAAAACACTAAGATTTAACTACTATACTGTGGGGAATGGTGGTAGTTTAAATTCCAGTGATAACCAGAGGACATTTCGACAGATGCTTAGTGTCTGTAATTAGTGTGGGAAGCACACTCTAAGCAAGAGTCTTTAAAGTTTAAATCTCACAAGGGAAAGATAAAGACTTAATATGAGGGAGAAAAAAATGTAAAAAAGGAAGATCTTACCTGACAGTTTTTTGGTTGTTAATTGTAATTCTGTCCTGGCTTCCAGTGTTCACAATGGGATTTTTGGTACCATAGTTTCCTGAGACAGACATACATTTTTTATTCAGGCCTTGATTTCCCATTATATGATTGCATGTAGTGAACTCTTGACAAAGACATCATGTAGTGCCTGCAAAGTTATATTCCTACTGTTTTCATGTGCTTCAGACTTCATGTACAGCATACCCCAGAACAGAAAGTGGTCATTGTTCTATCTGGATGTAGTTTTAAGAACACCAAAACCACTTTTACAGGTGCCTCTGGTAACAACCTTAGCCTCATCATTAAATTGTTGATTATAAGGAATTTATTACTGCTGACTGAATCTGAAAACCCTTCACAAGAGAGGGACACCATAAAAGGTTCAAATTGCTTTCCTGGAATATTTTTTTATTTTTATTCTTCAGGGCAAACATCTGATAGGGAAGGATTTTGTTATCAATTGCATTCACCTCTTTAGTTGGCTGGTATGGGCTTGTTGTCGGGAAGCAACTCAGTGTCATTGCTGATATGTTCCACCTACTGGATTCCCCAGCTCTGCCAGGCTTTATGCTCTTGCCAGTGTCCTTGCTATCTTCCTACCGGATATAATTTTAAATACTGGACTATTTTTTTTTTTTAAACACACTATTTAAGGTTAGATTTTAGACCATGCTATGTAGATCTGTAATAGCAGATAGTTCCTTGGTCATGAGTCCTGTCAATTAGCCATCTATGGTTCAAGAGGATTTTATTTAATTGAATACCATTAGTTTAGTACTTTGTAAGGATGGAAATATGATATTCATTTACTCTACTGTGGAAGCAAAAATAGATGCTCTTTACCACTTTTCAACTTTCATTTTCAAGTAGCTTATCACAGATTTTGACCACGTTGCAGAGCTGTCATTTATTAAGTCCATTGCAGCAGACTATTTTTTCTTCTGCTGTTTTAGCAGTACCATTTGAAGGACTTAACATATTAATTGAGCTCAATGTGAAAGATAACACTTTTTTTTAACATCGATCTAAGTATTTACATTTAAATAGATCTTGGAGTCAAAAATGGCAAAACTAAATAAAATAAAGAAAAGCTTTGTACAAGTGAATGAAGACAAGAATGGAAAGTGTGTCAAATCAAGACCCAGTATTTCACTATTACTCATTCTGACTCCGAAGATCTTCATCATTGCTATGTGGCTTTGCTGCCCTTCTGAAGTCTCTCCACAGAACCTCCACCATCTGCCACTAACCTTCTTTCCCTGAGGACCAGATTCCCAGCTGATGCAAAAAGTGCAACCCCAATGATTCCTTTACATGTGACCTGATTTTGATTCAGACTTTGCCTCAGGGTTGCTTTGTCTACTGTCATCACTCCTGTTGTCAGATCTGACACAGGCTGTTTCTCCCAGAGGCTTGGCAAGGAGTGACCTCGGCATCCTTGCAGAGTTCCATTAGCTTCAAACCAGGCTGCCCTGTAGGGCCTGGTTGTAGCTGTGGGACATAAACTGAAAGCCCTTCAAGAAAAACATTTAATCTCATTGTGCTCTGACATTTCTTCTACCAAAGCCTAAAGGTGAAATGGAGGTTACAGTCACTCAGTAGTGCTCATTGATTGATTGTTCCACACTTCAGTAATATTACCCTTTTTCATGACTGCCACTTCCAGAAAATACGTATTACCCTAATCTTTGAAGAATGTTCAAGACAGCGGCATAATATTAGCTACATCTTCAAATGGTCTTCTGATCTTTCAATAAATGCGTTTTCTCAGCAGAAATCCACTCTTTGATGACATTAGTTGACTCTAAACTGATAGGCCCATGGTTATATCCATTTTTTAGCAAAATTACAGGTTTTCTTGTGAAATTTGAATCAATGAATGCGTTTCCTAATATATGCTTTTTTATACTGGTTTACAAATACTACTCTCTATAAATAGCATCTTCAAACATCTGCAAAGAGTAGCTAAAATTGTTCTGGAATTCTTTTTGTTTCATTACTTTTTCATGTTCCCCCTCTACCTTTAGTTCTTCTCTTCCCATCCTGTTTTAAATTCTCCAAGCTGGAGTAGGAAACAAAGCCCCTTCCATAGGTCTCCTATTTGTTGGTTTCTGGCTCAGATTATGAAGGTCTTCCCTCCCCCCTGGATGGGGGGAAAGGGATACAACAGATGGTTCTATCTCTTTTTGACTACTTATTTGGTGAGGTCTGCATTTTCCTTTTGGAACTCCTTTCTGATGAGTTAGAAAAAAAAAAGCCTTATCTCTGCAGTATGTTTTACTTTCTGAAGTGGCTTTTCTCTGACAGCCCCAGCTGTAGCACTCATACCACTTTTCTCCTTACTCAGTTTTTAAAAGAGAGAAATTTTTTGTGTAAAGTCAGCTTGGCAGCAGTGCTTATTCGCTCTTTCTTCATTTGCTGGCCATTTCTCATTACCTGTTTCTTTCTACACTATGATGAAGGCATACACAGTACCCTATTTTAGTCAAGATCCTACAGAACTAATAAAAAAATACATCACTAGGATTGAAAAATTCTCATACTAGCTTTCATTAACAAGCAAATGAGACAAGTCACAGGATTCATGAATAAAAACCAAGATGCAATGTAAAAAAATTGACAAGGCAGAATCATTACCTATAGTCCCCCAACCTCATAAATAGGCATTTGCTTAGTTCTGTTTGTAAAAAGTCTGAGAATATAGCAAGAATAGTAATTTTTATCCTTTTTTTCATGTTCCAATAACCACTGATATTGTATCTGTATGCTACCAGATAACTCGAAATACAAATTTTATCCAGACTGAGGGCAGGGAAGGGCAGGAAGGAAGGCTTGCTGGCATTTCTTCAAATGAGCACTGAACCATACAATACAGTGTTTAAGCCCTTTTATTTTCAGGTATGTAGGAAAAGAGATAATGCATTGAAACTTATTCCTGGAGAAAGCCCGAGACTTCAAAGTCAGCACAGCAACATCTTTTGAGCAAAACTGACCATACAGAATGAGTTTAAATTGGCTTCTTACTTTGCTTCATGGGATTTTCTTTTGATCTCATACCAGAAGACCTAAAGACAGATTTATTCTATGATCACACTGGAGCCTAAATCCATTGATTGAATAGTAAAGAGTTTGCAGGGATGCTCCCTGCTCCAAGTAAGCCCTAATCTCTTGAGAATAACATAAAAAATTAATTTTCTGGATTTTTTTCTCAGGGGAGAACTCTTGCAAATTATCCCTGAGAGATTACCTTCTGGGTGTGCTGAGATATTTCTCATACTAACCATTTAGTATATTTTTTCTTCAGCATATCTTGCTTCCTTTTAGACCCAACAAGTACCCAGGGACCAACAGAATGTTCAATAGAAACCTTTCTCTTGTTATTTTTTTTATTTGATTTTACTCAATGAAAAGATTATTGACAAGTCACCTTTCTTTTGAAGAGAAATTTCTATAAAGTTTTGAAAGCAACATTCTTTCCAGCAGAAGAATAGCAAACTGTGAAAGAGTTGCAGCAATATTTTTGATAAAGAATATTTTTTCCTCT
>VYZP01056764.1:0-63638 GCA_013400635.1 Hypocryptadius cinnamomeus | reverse complement strand
GGCCCCCAAACCAAAGCCAATAAACATCTCTCAAAAAAAAAAAAAAAAAAAAAAAAAAGTAGAAACAATTCCATAACATCTGGGTGGAAGATTTATATTACTATTATCCTCTAGATAATTCTACAGTGGAATATGAAAGCCAACATAGAAAGCCAATATATAAAGTCACTTTCAGCTATCTCTTACAGAATTAATCTCAGAGAAATAGCCCAATGGACAAATACTGAAGGTCAATTATTTTTTTTTTAATAAGCAAGTAGATTAATAGCATTAGACAAGCCTTGTTTAGGAAACCTAAGTCAACAGTACTTAAAAAGCAGTGTGTCAGATAGACAGACAGACATCTTAGATGAGACAGCATTTCTTGGCATCCTGAACCACTTGGTAAGTTACAGTGGAAGGTCTTCTCCAGAGTGCAGTTTTTGAGAAAGCTACACAGAGGCTGGGAAAGAGAACTGCTGCTGTTTACAGACTGCATTGTTGAATGGCAGTAATGAAGGCTGGTGATGGAAATCTGCTGGGCTCATCCATCCATCCTAAAAATCCAAGTAATATTAAGAGCTTTCAATTTTCTATCCCCATTTGTGCTTTTCTGGCCTAGCTTGGCCTGCCCTCCATCTCATATTAGTGACTTCCAGCCACTGCAGGGGAAGTCCAGTGCAATTATTCCAGGTTTTCATCACTACTTTGATGGTCCTGCTTCTCTCTATACCCCCTCAGATGGATTTAGAATAGCAACCTACAGATTTCTGTGTAGCAGCAAAGAACTATAAAGGTGCAGCAATGTTCTGACCTAGTCCCATTACTACTAGAGACATTTCTGCACAAGTGAAAAACAGGATGGAGGGCAGAGAAGAAACACTGTCTGCCACCACTATCATACAACCTGTTAAATTTGCCTCACTAATACCAGGGCAGATTGTATAAATCACCTGCCCAGTAAATTTGGTCCCTCGAGTTTACAGTTTGGTATAAACTTCAGCTTGATTAATCATGCAGCAGTTCCCTAATCCTGCTCTGTTCACTCAGAGGATAAGTACTAGATATTAATTTTTTAAGGTTCTTTCTTTACAAGCTTCTAGAGGCCCACGTCCATCTTCAATGCACTTTATTAGTTCATTCCCAAAATCCAAACATCTGACTGATTGAAGCAGGTTACAGATGCCCTTGAACCCTTTGAATAATCACAGTATGCTCCTGACTTGGTTTATTTCCACTTCTGGCAAGAGCATTAAATCGACAGCTTCCATTATCAACTGAAAACATATAGTGCCATCCTGGGATCTCAAAGATTCAATTCTCCACACTCTCATTATACTTACTTTCATAAAAGTTACATTCATAAGAATTAGTTCAGTATCTTGTAATTCTTAGCTACCTTTTGATATTTGGTATTTAATTTTAAAGTCCCAGCTTTGAGACTTTAGCTGGGAGTTTGGTAGCTTCATGAGAAATCACACTCCTAAATTTGACTTTATATTGTGACTTAAAGTGACTTTAAAGAAAAAGTGAGACTCTAAAATTTAGCAGTTTTGGAAAAATAGAAACCAAGTAATTAACACTTACTACTACTTTAAAAAGAAAGGAAATAGAAAAAAACATAGCCTTACATCCCTCTTGATTTAAAGCCAGTCTTGTGATGTGATTTGGGGGGGGTTTAAACTCTCAACACTAAGAACTGCCCTTTCAATGAATTCACATCCCATGAATTTGGATCCATATTTCAATGCACAATAGAAATTCAAGCCTGAACAGCTAAGTGAATACAGCAACACTGTGAAGAGATAAGCCATGAATGAATAGCTTAATTGGACACTTACAAAATTAACTTGTCAAAAGTAATTACTCTATACATGATCCAACTGGAAATGTTTTATATGAGCCACAAGTTGAAAGAGTATTTATGCTATTCCTTGGCCTTTAAAAGATACATTTACAATATGCTGATTATTTACTAAGCTGCTATCATGCATTTGCAAACCTTTCAAGCATTCTGGTAAAGAGAGACAATAAATTCATTTTTGTTCAGTTCTGAAGAGGTTAGCAGATACACTGACTATATTTTTAATGAAAATTCTCATACTTTCTTCTCCTTATGCTAGAGTAAAATCATCCTGGCTAGAGGTATATGTTTGTTTTCGGTGTGTAACAATAAAAATTGATTTAAAATTAAACAGATGGAGACTGGGAAAGACCAAGTAAACATAATCACAAGCAAGACACACAAGCAAGTGTCCATATTTCAAAAGACTGTAAGGAAAAAGAAAACTAAAACAGAAAACCAGACATGCTTTGAGAAAGAAGAGTCCAAGAGGAAGTAAAAATCTCTCCCTCAAAGGACCTAAAACAAACAGCAAGCTTTGCATAACCCATACAGAAGTAAATAAAATGCTTCCTGAACTACACAGTTCCCATCTAGTACCATGAGACAGGAGATCATAATTAGAAAAATACAATGTGTAGATACACAGATATATTTCTTTCAGCCATGCATAAGGCAGCTGCATAGCTATTCAAAATAAGGTGCTGTTGAATTTCCATCTCATAACACAGTAAACCATAATCCAAAGTGGGTCTTTGAGGCCATGTAGCCTTCAGATATAGTTGCTACTGCAGGCCTGGCCCACCAGAAAGATTCTTCTTTACATGCAGTAACAACACAAGAATTGTCTCCTGCCTTGGCAGAGTATCCCTTCTCCTACAGACACCACCCTGGTGGAAAAGGCTTCCTGTGCCACCACTCATGCATTGCCTTAATCTACACAGCAGCAGGAAATGACAGAAGAGAGACCAAAAGCACTGCTGGAACAAAAACCAGCAATGGATTCTTATGCCATTACCATTACTTTTGGCCACTACTGTGAGCATCAGCAGAAAGAAAATACTTCTAAAGAGAAAGCTATGCTACCAGCCTATAAATGCTAACATCTGGAAAGGAAAGAGAAGGACATATGGCAAAGCTGGAAAGGTTGGTCTCTAAAGTCCCTTTGGCGAAGTTGTTATTGCAATTATCTAACACATGCTACCTCCTTGGGTTTGCTTTAGCAAATGTTTGGGGAGTCAAACCCAAACTCCTACTCAATCCCCCAGAGCTCTCTTTGAACAAGTCCTGTAGAAGCAGCCCTTAGACACAGTCTAAATATCCTGTGCTGCTGTGAATTCCCTGCACTTGCTGCTATCCTGGACAAAGCAAAGAGGAAATACAAACTTCAAAGATTATCCAGTGTATTAAAACTTAATGAGCCATTGCCCCAATATGTGCAAAGTACACAACACCTCTTTCTTACATTCTGGCTTCAGACTGCAATTTACTAATCAGCTACTGAAGCTGAAGCACCTCAGTCCCAAAGCAGTTACTGACTGATTGGTTAATAGAAGTTCCTACAGAGAGAATTTCACTTCCATAATGGTAGGATTTCATCTAATCTGAGATGATGAAATCACTTGCTGAAGCACTTCAGTCCCAAAGTAGTTACTGATTGACCAGTTAATAAAAGTTTTGATAGAGAAAATTTCACCTCCACAATGGAAGAATCTAATCTCATCTAATGTGAGGTGATGCAAAAAAAAAACCCACACACACCAAAAAAACCTCAACGCCCCTAAACAAAAAAACAACCCTACATACAGGATAAACGTCACATAAAATCAAAAGATCCCAAGCCCCAACTTCTTTCCCCCACAAAACCACTTGAACAACAAAACCAAACCAAATACCAGCACTCAATTATTTTCCTTACCTTTAAAGTAATACTAAAATAGGTATTGTACTTTCAATGTAATTTATACACTGCAACAAGACTTTAAAATGTCTGCTGTCCACAAGACAGCACAATTATTCATACTTTTTTCAAATAATAAGTTGGGAAACAAACTCTGTGATATAATATGTATGAAAAACCAGGAGTCTTCAATGGGCCAAGTCATCCCATGAGCAAGGGACAATTCAGGTCAAGTTCAACAGGAGGGACAACTCCTGAAGGTCACAATGAAATACAAAGGCTCTGGTTAGTGATCAGCTTGTTTCACATCAGCTGTGGTTACTGGTGGGTAGCAGTTCATACCAGTCAGCATGAAGTGATGGCACCACAGAAAGCCCAAGGACAGAATAAATGACTCACAAGGAAACCCTTGACTGAAATTTTCTGGCAGTACTGTCTATTAAGACACTAGATACACAAGTAACAAAACATAAAATACGTTTGTACTGCTTCTGTGTGTTCTGGCCTGTTTTATACCTAAAGGCTCTCATTTCTCCAGGTTGTCACAATCTGTCTCCACCTGCAAGCTCCCAGTTAATGCCTGTGACTAACACACTATCTTTACCAGGTCCATGGAGAAATCATAGTCTGGATGCAAAAGCAATGAGTCTGCAGCAAAGGAAAAAAACCTCAAAAAAACATAAAAACCCCAAAACCAACCCAAAACTGCATCAAATTGTGAAATGGATGTTTAATTTCAAGGGTGCTGCCATCCTCTTTTCATTCTCAGGAAGAAGTGATGTTTACAATTTTTATTTCACTGTAAGAAAAGTCACCAAGCACGTAGGTATGGCATAAATACAGTACAGAGGGGAAAAAAAGCCAGACACATCATAAACATTCTTGTCACTTATTACTAAAAAGTGCAACATAAACCAGATTTTGCTCTGAATGCCACAGGCACTGTGTGAAGATGAAGACAGCAGTGCAACTATGCAATTAAAGAAAGAAAAATTTATGTTCCAGATTGAAAACATTATATCCAGCAGGACAAAGGTTTCAACATCAGGTGTTCTTCAAGCCTGCCTGGGTTAAACATAACACAATGTACAGGTGTATACATTTGAAGGCAAGGAATATACAAAAAGTTTTGAAAATAACTAGCTAACTCCTAAATCCTAAATACGTAAAAAGAATCCTAAGTAAGTAAAAAGAATCCTAAGTAAGTAAAAAGAATCCTAAGTAAGTAAAAAGAATCCTAAGTAAGTAAAAAGAATCCTAAGTAAGTAAAACATAAGTCTGTGTTCCTCCAAAGGGAAAAAATAGGGCTGTGTCATTTCAGGATCTGCTGTGTCAGGATCTGCAAGTTTATTCAAAGCTTTGGAACAGTTACCTGCAGTATTTTCCTTCATTTACATTTCTGCTGTGCTTTTAGTGAAGCAATAAATCACGAAGTTCCATCTGGACAACAGTTTTAGTTCACATTCTTATTGCTTTAGACAATTACAATCAATCCTTAGTGTTAAGAACAATAAAGGCAGCCCTTAGAAGCATCATGCTAAGTTGTGGAATACAATTTTTTTAAATATCACCTTTTCAGATTGGCTTCAACCTACTAGTAATCTCATGTTTTAAAGAAATCACTCTCTTATAAGCAGCAGCTTGACAGAATTTAACATTTCAGACTATCTTTAGATTGGTTTTGATTTAAGAAATTAATTTTAGACTAAACTAATGACATTATTATAACCAGCTTACTCCCAGCATTACATTGCTTGACAACTCCTTCAAACTATTCCTTCACTTTATTCATGACAGAGAAATCAATAATAATTGAAGGCTTTGATGATTCCTAATACCATCTCCTAGTCAGGGAAAACACTTTGATGCATATTCCCAATTTGACTGTTCAGCTAAATTTTTTCTTCTTTTAACAAATTTAGCATAGATCTTTGTGTCTATTTTTTCCTAGGCTGGGCTGTCAGCTGGAATCCTATAACTGAGAATACAAAAGTTCTTGTTTGAGTATCAGCTATCTGAAACTATACACTGCTGAAATGTTAGATGCATGACTTTTATACATATAAAGTCATAGACAGACTGCAAAACAAGAGTTATGGCTCTTAATTTACGAAACAACAGGCCACAGACATAACAACTCCTTGAAAATTTCAGCTGAAAATTATAAGCAGAAGAACATTACACAAAAATGCAATGCAAATGAAATACAAGAATAAATTAGTCTCACTTCTACACGCTTTTCCCTCTATTCTTCGTTGTTCTAAATGGACCAAAGTAAAATACTAAAAGCTAGAAAGACATTTTAAAGGTTTTCTTCCAGATACCAATACAATTAGAGAGAACATACCAGTAAAATTTAGAACAGCTGAAATATTATCAATCACTTCTTTCTGCATAATCATCACAGACAGTCCTCACAATAAGTTTATTCAACTTTATAATATAGATGATTTAGCCTAGCCTCTGCTGTTTCCACTGCTGGAAAAATATACTATAAAAACAAACCACTATAACATTTTCCTTATAGACTGAGCTATATCTAAGTATAAACCTGACATAGTTCCAGAATTACAACTCAAACATTTAGAAAACATTGTGCATTATAGCAGGACCAAATCTAATGGAGTGATCACCCTGTAGGTAAATCATACTGATTTTCAACTAAAAGAAACAAATCCCTAGGCAACTAGGAGTCATACTAAAGGCAGCATAGGCTCATAATGTAGATTTTCCAATAACTTAATCAAGATGCAATACCAGGACATCAGTGATATGCTAGGAAATCCTCTCATGCCTATAATAGTGGAAGTCCACACTGGAAAAATAAAGACTTAACTTATTAAACAATAAGATTAGGGTAGTACTCACCCTCAGACAAGGTTAGTGGCACTGAACTTCCTCACACTGCCTCTGCCAAACAGGTTTACACAGACCTCAGCCAGAACAAGCCCAGGAACTGCTTCAGTTCCAGCTCAGGATCCCAGGACAAAGGGCTGTACTGTGGCACTAAGTGAGAGCTTTCAGGATTGCCAGCACCTGATTCAAACCACAGGTGTAGCCAATGCTCAGGGCAGCACTGCCAGGCAGGGCACACCAGGTGAAACCAGCACAGAAAGGTGCTAATACACAGGTATTACCATGGCTGAACCAAGGTTCTCTTCAATGACACAGCCTTGAGGAATATTAATTTCACCTTCTACACCAGGAGCTATATGTAACTTACATATTTTCATTACTGTTTATAGAAATTGCTTGTGCATAAATATTTCTTGTGGTGTTTTATTTCCTACCCGCGTCTGGCCCTAGTTTTTCAACTCATGAGTTATAACAATTCTGCTAAATAAAATAAAGTGGCACTATGTCCCAATTAGGAAATTGATAGCACTTTGATAAAAGAACAGCCTCAAATCATGAGGCTGTTCATATTACCCAATCTGTCACTGCATGCATGCATACCCACATGGTCAGCAGATCTTATAAGGCAGCCCTCTCAGGTCCCTAAATACTCTTTCATGTGGTCAATATCCTTTCCCAATCCCCAAGATCAAGTCCACATTTTTGTGTTTGCCATGTCCCATTACTGGTAGATAGATAAGTTGAATCCATATTCCAGACTGAAACAGTTCATTGTCACTATTAGTTCAAAGCTGCAGGAAAAAAAGAAAATTTCTCTCTTTATACCCACAGAGAAGAAAAAGGTATAGAGGTGATCCTAGGGGCCTAAAAGTTTGAAAACATCTCTTACCATAGTTTGCTTCCAGACTTAGCAATGTGCTTTGTTATTCTTCCCTGCAGGCCAATGTCTGAATTTCTGATAGACTATGGACCTACTCTTCCAACAGTCACAACCTCTGTTTCAAAATCTAGCAGAGATTCCTGCCTGTTCCTTATTTCACAGGCTGAAACAAGACACTGCAGGCAGCCTGTGAAGTATCTAACAAACACCCCAGTCTGAATATCCCATTCCCTGCTGTACCAAAAGGAGACCTCACAGTCCCCAAAAGGAGTAAGTATGTGTGCTAAGGATGACTTGCAAGAAAACAGATTTTAGAGCTCAGACCCTAGAAACTAAAATGCAGAGGGATCTTCTTTCAAATAAATGGGATAGACTGCTTGTTCATGGCTTAAATGATATGCTGTTGAGTTTTTGCTTTCTGCAAAATTCCAGTTTCCTCTCAGACACTGGTTAAATTATAGTAACAAGAGACTCAGAGCAAACTGTCCCCTGGGTCTACCCTCTCTAAGATATGAGTCTACATAGTACTGAACTATCATAGCACAAATCTTTATGCAGTGCTGTTTTCCTGTTCCAAGCCACAGCATGATCTATAAACACACTGCAGTAAGGAACAAATATGTAGACTTTCCCACCTCAGAGTAAGCTGCTGGGAAAGGCAATTATTCCCTGTGATTGACCAGCTTCCTGCATATGGATGTGTGGGTTTTCATTTATTACCTACTTGGTTACTGGCAGAAGGTTGCAAAGGTTCTTCTAACAGGATTTTTTTTTCTGAGAACAGAATTAAAATAACACCGAGATAATTTAAATCACAAACAATGGCACTTCCCAGTCTTCCTATCTCTGTAAGACAACAACTAATACAGCTAAACGTTCCAGAAAAAATTGTTTGTGATGGATTTCAACCTTTTAGGGCTGTCTACTCCCTTCTAAATAATATGTGCAAAGGGCAGAAGTCCGTGCAATCAAGGCAGAGTAAGGCTTTAAGTAGCATGACTTTAATATTCATTAGGTTTTAACTTCTTAGAGACTATTTATGAAATGTTCTATTACATCAGGAGAACAGATTTAAAAGAAAGTCAAATAATCTGAAATTTACAATTTTTACCCCAGCAGAAACACTTTGGAGCTATATTTAGAACCTATCCTGACAGCTGGGTTGAAGTGACCTGCCAATTCCTACACAGTATCAGAAAATAACTACATCCAGAGCTCATGAAGGACAATTGTAATAAGAATGAATTCATTGCAGAAATAAAAACCATGTACTAAAGCTTCAATCTCAAAAGCATTTTTCATCACAAGACATTGCATATGCCCCTGCTAAGTCCAAATGAAAATGGGGGTTTCCTCAAATCAGAATTATCAAAAGATCTTAAATATCTCATTGGCTCAAAGACTACTACACAGGGTATTATATATTATATTCACATGTGAAGAAGTTTCCTACAGGAGAGAAGGAAAAAGGCAACTCCAATGCTCTTTCCATCTCCACAACATGTACAAGATGACCTGTGGTCAGGTCCTCTCTATTGGAAAGGAATTTTTTCTTGGTCACTCTTTTTTGTACAAGGGCAGGATATTTCCCAAGAAAAGGAATGTGACAAAGTAATTTTAAAAAGTTATATGGTACAAGTAACTATACATCAGTGTCTGCTCAAAGGATCTCTCAACTGGTTCTTCTTATACAGCACTTCCAGGTAATTGATTAAAAATATAAACATTTCAGAAAAATCAGTGCTACAAAACATTGTTTGTAAGACATTTCCTTAAATTATTTAATTAGGTGAATTATCTTCTGCATGATTCAGAAGCATTCAGCATCTCATACTGGATCCTGGGAAGACAAGAGGTCGTAAAGGTTCCGAGACACTTTCAAGGGCCTGTGTGACCGCTGTCCCGTGCTGGAGGCGCTCAGCCTTACTGGTGTGTGTGTGTGTGAGTGACCAGCCTCTGGTGGCAGCCGCTGACACAAGCACAGGTGACATAAGCAGCTACAGCTCATCTTCATTCCCGTTTAAGCCCTGCACGCCGGCGGCTTGGGACGGAACGCCATCAATTCTGTTGTCTGTGCAAAGTAGCTACATAAACATTGAAGATGTTTGCGGATGCCCTGGACAAGACTTTATTCCCACAGAACCCCAGACCCTGCCGAGACCGAGCCTTGCTGGCCTAGGGATGCATAGTCCAGCTCCCAGGCCCCGGCCGCGTGGCACTGCATCATTCGATGCCCACGGCTTGCAAACGGCCCCCGATTAAACGGCAGCTGGTTTTGTGAAAGCGTGAGCCCAGAAGAAAACCGCATACAACGCACTTTGAGCACATGAGGCACCTAACGCGTTTTAAACATCAGCCAAGCAGCGACCCCATCGCTGCCTCCAGCATTCCCGGGACAACCAGACGACCGGCCGGCGGGGCGGGGCCGGCGCCGCCCCAGCGGCCTGACGGGAGTTGTAGTCCGCCGGCACAGTCCGCACTCCGCGCAGCCATCTCGGACTGCATTTCCCAGGGGCGCTGCGNCGGTGCCGGGACGGCGCGGGGAGAGGGGCCGGGGGAGCTGGTTCTGCCCTGGAGCCCGGGTCCGGGGCTTCGGGCTTGGGCACGGGAGCGGCGGTGACAGCGGCGGGCCCGGGGTAAATTCCGGCGTCTGAGCAGTGTGGGGCGTTGGTGCGGGCAGCGCCTGCTCGGCAGCACGCGTTCGTCCCGCAGCCCCCCGAAGCGCAGGCGGTGATTGCCGGGCCGTACCCTCCGGCACGCCGGGCTGCGGGGAGAGCCCGCAGCTCGGGCACCGTCAGCGCTCGCGTGTGCGAGAGGCTACAGCGAGGGCTGCTCCGGCTGGCATGAGCGCGTCTTCGAGGGTTATTCTAGCCCAAAAGAGGTTTCTCTCCCAGTGGAGTGTTGTGAGATATGGGTGGTGTGCCTGAAGCAGAGCGTTTTGTTTCTGCTGCAGCTGAAAGTCACGGCCTGAACAAGTTCTCCTGTTAGCTGGTGTCCCACGAGTGTGTGCACAGCCCATTACTTCGAGAAAGTTGTGCAGACAGCGGCAGAAGTGTGCTGCCGATTCTTTAGAGGCACAGATAAACATAATCCGTGAACAAACACGGCAGGAGGCTCCAGGTGCCTGATCAGTGTTGCTGCTGGGATTGACGGACTGACTGGTGCACTTACCTTTACCTCTGAGTGTAAGCCAACACACCGATTGAGCAAAACCTGGTGTAATTTTTAATGCCATGATATGACAGGCGTTTCTGAAGAATACAGGAAACAATGGAATTTGCCTCCAAAATGTAAAAGAAAGCCCACATTACTTCTTAAAATTTGAAGCATTTGTATGATCAGCTGAAAATACTGAAGAATAATACTATTTCAATGGAACAGAATGTATTAGCTCCTTTCAACATCTGAACCTTAATCTTTCATGATAATATTCTTCTTCCTAAAGCATCAATATAAGTGGCATCTGCATCACTAGTCTGGCGTTTGTAGGGATGTTCTCAGCTGTTGGAGGGCAGATGGAGAACTAAAATCTTGGCAATGCACAATGTTCACCTTTGGAAGGTGAAGATTCTACATTGCCAAGATTTTAGTTCCCAAGTCCAGTTTGCAGCACCTCCCAACTGTACTTGATATATTTGTTTGATGTTTTTCCATAGCTTGCTTATCTCCTATAGCTGTCTGGGTACTCATACTGCTGAAGTGTTCTGCCACAGAAATGTGATTTCATCAGTGAAATATTATTTGTGCCACTTCATTTGTACAAGGCCAGATAATTACTTACAGAAACTGTCAAGCAATTCATACTGTAAAGGTGACCTTTTTCTCTTGTCCATATAAAGGTTATGGATGTGAGAATTGCAATTACTTTTTAGATGATATGGAGAAGCTTTATTCTCAGAATACATTCAGAGAACAGCAGCTCTCTAGTTGAAATGATGATTTCTCTATTACGAGATTACTAATGTTTATGCTAATATTCTACTAACGCTGCTCTGGAGAGCCACCTTTCCCAGCATGCAAGTGTCTACCTGACAGAGAATACATAATTTATTATGCCACCTGTCTGTTGGAGATTTATCAAACTACCTGAGAAGTAATTCATATTTATGATGATTTGGGGATTTTCACAAGGCACCAAATTAGGGTTCATCCAGCATGCAAGTGTGCCTCATTAATTTCTGTGAGATTTCTCATGTAAGGAAAAGTTAAAAGTTTTAAACCATTACATTTTTTATGACATTCTTTTTTGCATGTAATGAACACTGCCATATATTCCCCGTAGCCTCTGTTCTCCAGTATCACAGCACAGCTTTTCCTATTACAGTGTAGATGTATTTGCAACATTGTTTACAATTTTTTTACAATTACAATTTAATTTTTTTTTCATAAATGAAGCGTGCCTACTTCTTCTTTTTCTAGGTTTCCATGGTTTTTAACATCATCTATATTTAAATTGTTTCTCCCTTCTCCTCTTTCTTTTTCAGCCTTGCTCCGTGGGTACCAGTTGTGGGTCTGGAAATTCATGCACAGATCAGCTCGAACTCAAAACTGTTCTCTGGTTCCCAAGTCCAGTTTGCAGCACCTCCCAACTCTTTGGTATCTTTCTTTGATGCCTCTTTACCAGGAACTTTACCAGTAAGTTAAGCTGCAATTTCATTTATGTCAGGATTAATGTCAGACAACTTTGCTTCTATGCTTCTAATATTTTATTCTTCCCAGGATTTGACTTAAGTCATATATATGACTACTTTTCCTTACTTTTCTAATTTCTGTTTGTTTCATAACATGAGATGCCTAGAACTGATTCTTTTCAATTTCCTCACTCCCTAGTTATTGCCTCAGATACTTTGTATCCCCTGCAAAGGAGAGAAATCAGGAGTGTCTCTTCAACACAGGGAATGGGTTGTGGTATTTCTTTGAGGCCAGAGTGGGTGTGTTTGCTTAGTATGCCACACAGGAAATTCCTTAAATATGAGAGATGC
Source organism: Hypocryptadius cinnamomeus (assembly GCA_013400635.1). Lineage (NCBI taxonomy): Eukaryota > Metazoa > Chordata > Aves > Passeriformes > Zosteropidae > Hypocryptadius > Hypocryptadius cinnamomeus. The sequence goes on along the minus strand of VYZP01056764.1, from coordinate 51,198 downwards.
CTAAAGCCCAGTGAGAGAAGAACATCTTAGATTTCTGAGTGGCCATTTGATGTTATTTTGCCATATGTTTGTTTATGTAGCTGTCATTTGCCATTTGGAATGTCTCACTGAGGAGTTACTTTGCTTCCTGAGTAGAAAGGCTCCAATTTAGGAAAGTGTCAACCATTCCTATTTCCAGAGCAAAGCAATTATTAAAAAAAAAAAGTAATCTGTGTGAGACATTGGGGATTAATAGGTCAGAATAACTAGCTAGCACTTAGCAATAAGGTTTATTAGTGAAAACTTAATAAATGTTTGAATTCACAGCTTAATTATAACTGTGATGGCTATGACAGTCCTGCTGTGGAATTCTCTGAGCATCTAACAAGTTTAATTTAAAAATAAAAGTTAAAAAATTATAACATAAGCTCTTACAATACAGTGAAAATAAATATTTAATAGACTTAGCATTGCCACATGCACTAAGATAGGGTCTAATTACTTAAAGCAGAAACGTTCCACTGACTATATTCATTAAAATACAGATTTGAATTCCAGTTACAGAAATGTATTTTTAGATCTAGTTGAAGCTTTTCATCACCATAAAACAGCCTCAGATAATCTAAAATTGAGAACTAATTTGTGGCTGGATTTTTAAGGTCTTGATATATGTCATGATCCTTAAAAGGACAAATTATGTTGTTATTATTATTATTTTATTTTTATTTCTGTATTTGCAAAGGTATTGAAAACTAAGGAAGTGAAGTTTAGATGCTGATAAAATTGGGCCTTTGCTCTGGTTGCAATGGCAATTCAGAGCTGAGTTTCAGATCTAACTATATGGAAATTCTGAAAACTTCCTGGAGATAATGGGGATCTTATGCAATAATTTGGTTTTATAAGAATCTAGCTAGACTTAAAGACAGAAAATTAGTTCCTTTCATTTGGGGGCAGGGCTAGGTTAGTCAGAAAATCCAGAAGAGTTCAAGATTCTGGTTTTGGACCTTCTATTTAACCTTCTGTTAATGCACAGAAATTCTCTTAGATTGTCTAATGCTTATCTTCAGTCAAGTAGAAAAGCTGTTCTTGAGTGAACAAAAATGAATATTTATGAGGAGGTTAATTTTTCTCTACGTTACTGTTTATCAAGGGTGCAATGTCTGTGTGTGTCTTTTTTCTTTATTAATGGAGCTTTAAAATGAGGCTTGGTATGACCTTTGTAAGAAGACCCCAGTACATGTGGGCTTTGGTAGAGAAAATAACTGCACCTGAGAAGAAAAAATCCAAAAAGGTTAGGTTAATTTTAAAGCAGTGATGGCATGTTAGGTTCTACTAGGTGCTGTTGTCTGTACTGTAGTACTGGTGGAAATAGAGTTGAAAGTGGATGTTACAAAATACATGTTCCTGCATGTTAGAATGTGATGCAAAATCCAGTCAGTAGTCATAGCTTTATTTTCCTGTTGTACATGGAAATGCTGAGAGACCAGCGTTTGTTCTGGAATCAGATGGGCTTGTTTTCTCTGGGTAAATTTGTACATGGCAATGGTATCTGAAGCAGAATTGAATTTTGGTAAATTTTGAAAGATGGGAGGTCATTTTTGAAAATTCAGAGTATTTGTAGAATAAAACCAAACCAACAAAAATCATTTTAATAAATGTTACGTTATTGACTAATAAGACTACTTAGAAGATAGATATTTGGACTCAGTTTTGTTGAAAAACAAAAAAAATAGCAGCAAAGTTTTTATACAGTAGTTGTGCTGAGTCTAGAATAGAATGACTGCTGCTTTAACCTGAGAACTATAGGGACAGTTTTCAGTGTCACAAGGATTTAAATTTACTGTGTGACAGCGAGATGGCTGTGATAGAGAGCTGTCCTAGTATTTGCTCCATCACAGTGGGACCAGAAATGATGGTGCTGAAGGGAGCTTTTCAGGTTGCTGTGCATTTCTGGGTCACAGTAAGTGTTGGTATGAGCTTTTGCTGTGCGCTACACAGGAAAGGTGAAACTAGAAGAATGTGTTTAGTCCTCCTCCTGCTTTCCTTTTTATATTTGCTTCCTGTAAGGTTAATACAGCTTATTTTATCCATCTGCTGCAAACTAGGCCTTGGGAGGGTCATCACAGTGGAAGTGGCATGGCCATTTCACTGTGTTGTTCTCATAAAGTGCCTCTGAGAGACAGCTACAGGCAAGAGGAGCTATGCCCTCCTATTTGGCATGAGATAGAAAAAAATGATTACAGAATCATAGAATTATGGGATAATTGGAGTGCCAGGGTCCTTACAGCTCATCTTGTTCCAGCCCCCCTGCCATGGGCAGGGACTCCTTCCACGAGACCAGGCTGCTCAGAGATCTATCCAGCCTGGCCTTGAATACTTCCAGGGATGGGGCAGCTACAGCTTCTCTGGGCAGCCTGTGCCTCAACACCCTCACAGTAAGGAATTTCTTTGTAACATCTAACCTAAACCTGCCCTGTGTCAATTTAAAACCATGTCCTATCATTACAAGCCCTTGTAAAATGTCCTTCTGGCTCTCTTGTAGGCCCTCTTTAGGTTCTTGAAAGTGCTGTAAGGTCTCTCTGGAGTTTTCTCAATGCTGAACAACCCCAACTCTCTCAGCCTGTCTTTGTAGGAGGGGTGTTCCAGCCCTCTGGTCATCTTCATGGCCCTCCTCAGACCCTCTCCAGTAGGTGCCTGTCCATCTTATGTTGGGGGTCCCAGAGCAGGATGCAGCACTCCAGGTGGGAACTCACAAGAGTGCAGTAGAGGGGCAGAATCCTCTCCCTTGCCCTGCTGCTCACACTGCTTTGGATGTAGCCCAGAACATGGTTTGCTTTCTGGATTACAAGTGTGCTTTGCTGGCTCATGCTGAGCATTTCCTCAGCCAGCACCCCCAAGTCCTTCTCCTTGAGGCTGCTGTCAATCCGTTCTCTGCCCAGCCTGTATTGGTGCGTGGGATTGCCCCGATCCAGGTGCAGGACTTTGCAGTTGACGTTGAACTTCATGAGGTTTGGATAGACCCACTTCTCAAGCCTGCCCAGATCTCTCTGGAGGGCATCCCTGCCCTGCAGCATGTTGGCCACACCACACAGCTTGTTGTCATCAGCGAGCTTGCTGAGAGTGCACCTGATCCCCCTGTCCCTGTCACTGACAAAGACATTGAACAGCTCTGGTCCCAGCTGAGACCACCTAACACCACTTGTCACTGGTCTCCACTTGGACGTTGAACAGATGACCACAGCTCTTTTAGTGCCACCACCCAGCCAATTCCTTGTCCGCTGACAGTGTGGGACTACATTTGACTACATAGATTTCATTTCATGCAATGAAATTTGCAAAAGCCTGGGGGTTTTGCCTTGTGAATGGCAATGATCTTGGCTTGGTATCTTCAGAAGACCTATTCTATACATGGTAGCAGATAATGCATTACACCTGCAGACTGGACTAAAATTCTTCTGAGGATCCATAAAGGTGGTTGCCCTCCCGATCTGATTTAGCCTCTGAAAATTCTGAGAGGCTTTAGAAAGGTTTTTAAAGCTAAAACTGGTCTCACAGAAAAAGAATCCATGATTATCTATTTTCATGATGGAGGTGGCTCACTAAATGTTAGTTATAGCTCAGCCACAGAAATAAGATAGTAGATCTAGCAGCTAAAGGCTGAAACCTTTTTGTCAGTGCTTAGTCTTTGTCGCACATTTTACGTTCGTCTCTGGCATGACTGAAGTGAAACCATTATCTTATTGTAGGCAATCCTTTGTACATAAGTATTCAAAGAAATAATCTAGGATTTACATATCCAAAGTTTAAATTAATAAGATTTGAATTAATATCAGCCTTACAGTCCTAAATATTTTGAATTTTTTTGTATCTTCTCATGCATTTGAATTTCATTCTCCTTTTAGTGTGAACAGCATCTGTTTTATCTTTTCTTTTAACAACAGACTTTTCAGAAACACTTAGGGCAACCAGATCACTCCTTTTCATGGAAGAGAGCAGTGCTAGAGCATCTCTCAGCCCTTGTTCCTTGTGGCATTGCAGCTCTGGCACCTTCAGCTCCAAGCTCGGGCTCGTCTGAAGCTGGCAGTTGCCAGCACAGCACTGCAGAGTCGCTGGGAGCACCTGGATCAGGCTGTTGCCTTGCAGTGCTGGGCTGCTGAGGGGGCTGCCCAGGCATGTGACAAGGACAATACCCAGTTTGGTGTTATAGAGGGTGTTTCCATCTGTTCTTGGCAGTGGCAGGTACCCAGTGTTTTTCCAGATGTTTTGGGTGATGGATTACCAGACTTAAATAACATCTACAATTGATCAGAATATACAGGATTTATCTGATGCATTTGCTTTCAAAGGCTCTGAGAGGTTTGTGTGAGATTTTGGTGAATCTGTCTGTCAGCTGTTCGTACGGGAACAGAAACAGCATTTGAGACCAGAGTTTATACTTTACAGCTTGAAACTAGGGGGTTTTTTTGTATCTTGTGCCTGTTAAATCTGATGATTGCAACAGCTGCTTTACCAACTTGTGATTTCAGTTTTGTTTTGACATTCCTACTGGCATGCATGTGAATTTACTCCCTTCTTCTACTACTTTGTTTTGAAAAAAACCCTGCTTCTTAGCTTGACTTCTGATAACTACAGTTTTAATTGCATGTGTACTTTTCATGGGGAATTGAACAATCTTCTGATCTTTGTATGGATGTTTTTTTAGCTTCCATTACATACATTTTCTTCTTTTCTTTGAAACTATATGATGGCTAGGTTTTTGTATCTATGAGCTCTCCTCTAAATTAGTGGCAATGCCTGATGAAAAAAGTGAGTTCATGCTTGTTTTAAGCCATTTATCTATGTCTAGGTTCATTTAAACTCCTCATTACTTATTTCACTAAAACTGTAGTAATTGTACTTAGGAGAAAAAAGAGAACTTTTATTTTTGTTAGAATTTGATGGTACCTTTCTGTTGCAGTCCTTTCTTTCCTGATAATGTTTGGGTTTGCAACATGCATTGTGTGGTCAGTGCTTGGGAGTCTTTTCTTGCTCACACAGTCCCAGCCTGCTGGGCTTGTAGTCCAGAAAGCTTCTGTAAAGAAAATCCCAAATCATTTTAAAAAAGACTAGAGGAGTGAATTAGGCTTTTAAACCATTGCTCTCTGAGGATGCTTTTGTGGTTCATAGACCCTTAAATGTCCAAGTTCATGGTGAATTAAAGCCTGCATACCAAATTTCAAACTATTAATCAGTTCAAAGCTGTTGTACTGGTCAGAAGAAGCCTTTGAAAGATTATTAGACGCTGGCTTCAGGTGACTGAGGACTGGGTTATGGTGCAGGTTGTTTCTCATTCTGTTTCTTTGTGCTCCATAAGATCATTCACAGCTCTGGGGTTACCTCTGGTACCAAACTCCTTCACTGGGGTCTGAGAAATGTTATATTTCCTCCATGACTGCAGTTGCTTAGCTCAACTTTATATCATACTTAGGCCACTTTTTTCTGGAGACTCTGCTCTTATGTATTGAAGTACTTTGTGACATTTGTTGCTCCTCTCTCAAGCTTTGAAGATGTCTCTTGTAACATTTTCTCTCACTTTTTGCTATGTTTCATATATTTGTGAGTATTTCTGACCCTCATTCTGGACGTTTTAATCTTTTTGTCAAGGCTAACAATTCAGGTTGGGCTGTCTCCTTAGCACCTCAGTAAGAGTTGAACACTCTGTTTGTTCTTGTTGGCTTTCCTGTTCATCCTTAACAGGTCCCTGTGGCTAATGCAAACTTGCCTGTTAGAATAGCACTGATACAACATCTTGTTATCACCTGTTTCAGTAGATCCTTCAGTGCATCAATGATGTTGCCTGTGCATTTTCTTTTACCTCCTTTTCTGTTGTTTCTTTTTAAGCGCTTTACCTTTTGTTTTACACAGGTTTTTTTCTACTTCTTAGTGTGGGAGCAGGAGTTGGCAGTATCTTGTTTCCTTTCTTTCATACAGTCCTATTACTGCATTTATTCTGCCATCTTGGACACTTTTGGACAGCACAACTACTGCATGATGTATCAGTGTCCCCCCTTTCTGAATTCATTTGGAAATCGCTGCTGAAATGCCCATAAGCTTTTTGCAGTAGCTTTTCTCAGTGGGTGGGAATTTCTTTAAGTTGGACCTGAGAGGGGATGTATTGTTGCAAATTTCTATTAGCTCTGTTATTAGTCACTATAGGTGTTCTGGCATCCTTAATGTTTTGATTTGATTTGGTTTTCTCACAGTATGTAGGCAGTCTGGTTCCAGGTGACTCCATCTGAGGAAATCCAAGGTGGTATGTTGTGTGTATGTGGATGTTAGAAGTGCTCTCTTAAGCAAAAGTTTCATGGTTCTACCAGTTTCTTAGCATTTTAACTTTGCAAACTGACCTCTTGCTACTTCATTCTTCTTCTTAGCAATTGTTCAGTTGAATTTTCATTAAAAGGTGTTTAGGGAAGCATTGTCTGACAGTAATGACAGATAATTGTAGACTGGGTCTTTGTTATCTTATGGTTAGCTGTCTGGTGAGTACTGTTGCATAACTGTCAGGTTTTTGTGTTTTGTTTGAAACTTATCTTGGCACAATTAGGCTGTAATCAGTTCCTGGGGTAAGATTAACTTCTTTGTGTTCTCTCTGATTATCAGTCACCTTGCCACCTTAAATATGACTGTATTTGATTTTGAGGGGATTATGTAAACTTCTGCAAGTGATTTTTATCAGTTACATATGCAGATTTTCCACAAGGACTATTGTTTTCTATACAGAAATGCTTGTTTTACAATTTTGCTGCCAAGTTCAGCCAAATTTTCCTCCAAAAATTTTAGGCTTGTAGAGGGTTGTTATGAATATATTAGCAAGCATATGAAGAAGAAATGATCGATTTAGTCTCCCCAGTGATCTCAGTTTTTTTTTGGGCAGCTGCTCTTCAGATACTTGTGACACTTGATACTCATTTTGGGATGTTTGATGAAATGAGAAGATGGGGGAGTCACGGGAGAGAGCGTTTTGGGGTCACTGCTTAGGTAAAACAAACTAGGGATATTATTTAAAGGAAATTAGTCTCTGTTGGTTCTGCTATTGCAGTTTGTTAAAAGCAAATAATTTCTGTTTGCTCTCTTACAATTTCTCTCAAATAATTTCTTAACAGCTCTTTGCAAGACTTGTTGCATTATGTCACCTGTTGTTTTCCCGAATTAGTATAATCTTTTATCTATGTGTAAAAGACCATTTCTGGTTTAATCCTAATTTGTATATTGTGCTCTCTTAAGAGATCTGGGTCAGCCTGCAGGGAAAGATGGCTGAGAACAAATAAGCATGTTTTGGGAAATAGCTGTTGGGGAAAAAAGGAATGAGGGAGTCGGAGCAAAGGGCTGAGAGTTTAGTGTGTGTTTAGTGTGGGCTCTCAGACACACAAAGACTGCAAGAAGAAGCGGAGGGCAGATAGCCAAGACTTTGAAATAATAGAAAATGACAATAAATGGGGATCAAAGGTCAGAATTTGTTACAACTCAGAAAACCACAGAGCTGGCTCTCACCAAGCCTACAAGCAAAGGACCATCTGCAAGGAGAAACAGGGTAGGAGTTGGTTTACAGACTATTTTGTCCTGAATGCTCTGAGTGTCTTCATTTAAGAAATTAAACAATCTCTGTTGTGTTGATGAAGGCAAATGATATTCACATTCAAAAGCCTTTTTTTTTTTTTTTTTGGAACTTGGTGTAGGAATAAAGGTCTGAGACGGTTCTCCTTAAACATCTTGTTGCATTTGGATTTGATCATAGTCTGTAACTTAAGTTTTAGCCATTGCAGCAGTGAGATGTTATCACTGGATCTTCCTGCATTAAATGTGCCCTGGATAAGATAGCATTATCAGTGATTTAAATTCCAGCTGGCATTAGAGAGGGAGCATCCTTATGACAGGTCAAAAAACACCATGTGGCAGATGCAGAAGACTAATGTCAACAAGGAGAGCATGGATGTTAGAGAGGTCCTGGACTTCTTTATGGGAACACCACATAAGCACAGCATTTGGTTATGAATTTCATGAACCACTGTATCAGCATTGCATTGTCCTGTCTTCTCTGTGGGTTCTCCTGCTTGAAACTGGTCCTGCAGGGTAGAATTTTATTTTTTTTAGATGCTGCTGATGGGATCAAAGATATGATCTGGATTGGCTGCTTCCCTGAAAACAAATTCATTCTATTGAGACCATTGAGCATTTTGCCCACACAGTGGTCTGAATGGATTTTTCCTTCTGTGTTTCTTCTAGCAACTCCCGTTGGGCTGAGAAACTTTAAATTCTGTCATTATTGAAACATCTTTGTACCTGGTGTAACATTCCATTTTTCTTGCTCTCAGGGGTCAGCATTTCTCCCTACTGCTGCTGCATTTTCCTGGTCATCACTGACACTGGAAGATGCTTCCTCCATCCTAAGCCTTGTGATAAAAGGTTTCAGCCTAGGTCTTCAGCTTTGAGAAGGTGTGCCCTCTTATTCTGTTGAGTACACCTGAAGTAGTGTGTATGGAAGCTGGGTACTTCTTGATGGCAGAACTGCCTAGTTTTTAAGATATGACTGGAATCATTGTGTGCTGCATCACCACAAGCCAACTTTGCCACCAGACAAGGCTAGCAATAATATGTTTTGTATAACAGTGTATGGGTTTGGTAACCAGACTGTAGAAAGGTAAATTTACAAAGTGCATTAAGTACATTTAATGCCCCTTATAGCCTTTGTTGTTGCAGCTTCTGAGTTGCCATTTTGTTCTCTTAAGCTGGGATCTCTTTTGATTATGCTAAGATCTCAATTTAAAATGTCTGGTGTTTCTTCTCCTTCTGTCTTGCCCCTTTCCTTAGAGATAAGATATATGCTCATACTGGGGCAGTAAACATGCTGTGAACTAGATGCTGGAATAAGTGCAGAGGACACCAAAATGAAGTTTTTAAAATTTTCCCTGAAATTTGAGACCTTGGGGTTTGGGATGTGGGTTCTTTGAACTCCTAACAAATGACAGGGCTTAAGTTGTCTTGTTTTTTAAATTTTTACTGCATCCTTCGGGGGATGGAGTCTGATTGTGACCTATTGAAATAAATTTGGGAAATGGTCAGCTCTTGATTTATTGTATCTACATTCTGTACATGCATAGCTCCAGTTGGTCCCTTCTCTGTGTGTGGGAGGATGCCAAGGCAGAATGCTGCAGAGCAGTAAGTACTCATCTACAGTGTCAGACTGAACAGCCTCAATTACACTGAGACTAAGTACATATAAGGGTATTCTATTTTGAAGTTTAACTTATGATTGCACTTCAAAGAACCATGTATTGCAGCAATTTGGTACTTTTAACACAGCTAGAATAGTAAGACCGGGTATATCCATTAGTAGAAGCAAATAAAAATCAGAGTGTGATGGAATAGGAGTACTTGAAAATGTGATTAGATATATCTATTGACGTTTCTAAAGACTGGTGTCTGGTCTACAGAGAGCTGGCTGAGTACATTGTACTATTTCCTTCTTTCAGATATTATTTGGAATGAAAATGAGATAAAATTAAATATTTCCTAGATAAACAGTCCTGTAGTTAATCTGATTAATGCTGATTTTTTCATGATTGTAAGTAGGACTGAAGGTCTTAAGATAGCCAGTGAATATTAAATCTACTTTATTAAAATGTGTGACCTAGAATCAAAAACTTCACAAATTTCTGGGGAATTATTTTGATTTTACCATTTTTAGTACAAGAAATATTTTCTTCTGTAAGGTAGGCTTCCTGGGTGGAAATGCTATTGCAAGATTATTGGTTTTTTGTAAGACGTAGCAAAAATAAACTTTTTCCAGGAGAGTTATTTAGATATTTCTTCTTTTTTCCCCAATTATCCTATATAATACTCATTAACAAAACAAGAAGCTGCGTACCTAACCTCTTTAAAATCTAAACATGGTAATTTACTAAATATAGAAACATATATCTTTATGTAAAAGGGTGCCAACTTTCTTTACTATATTAATATAAGGACTAAACCTGTTGTTAAAGAAAAAGCTGTCAGAAAATTGCTTTTGGTGGGAATTTGTGCCGTCGAAGGTATTGCGTATAGTTTTGATGAATATTGTGTTCCAAACTAAGGTCTTGACTAAACTGAACTTGCAAATAAAGATAAATTCTTAAAAGGAGTCTTTCCACTTGTGGTCTAGATGTAAAGAATAGACAAGTAGCAGAAAAAGGGAGATCTTGGTTGGCCTGTTCTTTCATTCCTTTAGTGCTCAGTTACCATGGTGCTGTAGCAGGAGACCGTAGCTACGAGGGAAATGGTGCTGGTGTTGTGATGCCATTGTTAAGGTTTTTCACGAGTTTCCAATACAAACAATTTACATTTCCTTTTGTAGTAGCTCTGTAGGATTTTCTTCAAATGGTAGGAGGGATGCTTCCCATTTAGACGAGTATATTGAAGAAGTCTTTATAGACTGTTGTGTTTTGTCCATAGCTACTGCAGGAACTACACAGCTTGCTTTCAAGGCCAGCAGTTTGCCAACATAGCAGACAGGCAGCTTGTCAGTTCAAGCCAGTAATTTAAATCTTTGGTGCTAGTCGAAGCTGTCAACTTAATAACAGCTTACTGCATAAACAAGCTGGAGGGCTTACTCTAGGTCATTAGTATGGGAAGTTTCACACACTGAATTGATGTTTATCACTGCAGATTATTTGAAAAGCAAGGCTTGTTTGAAGGAAAGGTAGTAGTGCTTTGTGCTTACAGCCTTGGTCATGGCAGTGGGTAGTAAAAGTCACTTCAGCCGTGAAGCAGCATTAGATAAGTTTTGATTTTTGAAGAAGAAGAGGGTCATCTTGTTGGGTTTGGGTTGTGTTTTCTTAAAGGCACACAGGGCAGAGGGAGCAGATTGGGATGGTAGCCAGTGTGCCATAGCATGAAAGATCTGCTTTGCAAGGCCTTCTCTCACCGCTGAGATGGGTGAAGGAATAGCACGGGAAGTTGAATGAGTAATGGAGCATATACAGTGATTTGGCTACTATGATCCAGTGCACTGGGGACACATACACATCAGAGTCATCTAAATTCTTGATAATATTACATAACAAATAATCAGTACTCCATGTTTTTATGCCACTTTTTCCCCAGAGCCGCCAAAATGTTTCATCAGCAGTAGAGCAAAAGATTCTCTCTGGTTTAAGTAGTATATATATGGGGATTCTTTTTTTCACCTCAAAACAGCGTTATCCCTTAGGGCAGTGAGTAAGATACACACTCTCCTGTTTCAAGTAAAAATTGAAGAGCAATGAAGTGCTATGAAGCTTTCAGTGATTGTGACTCAGGAGTTGGATTTTGTCTTGTTCGCTGATTGCAGTCAGTCACAACCCCTGCACTGTCAGGAATTGTAGCAAGATACTGGCTCACTGCTTTGAAGCTGTGGTGTTTTGAGTCTACCAGTCCTTATGGAGGCTTAATGGGTTTCTGGTGGCCAGTTTTATTGAGGGACTGGCTGGCAAGGTCCTCACTAATTTGTAAAGCTGAACAGGATTCTGCCATAAGGGTTTAGTAAGAGGAAATTTGCTTGTGTATTTAGAAATATGAAGATATTTTAAACATTGAACAGTTTGACTACCACTGTTACAGAATTCCTTAAACAGTAAAAAAATAAGTGTCTGTACGGTCTGGAAGCATTTAATTATTGAAAACATAATAGGAGCATCTACTGTATAATGAACTGCAGTTATGCTGCTAAAATAAATTCATATTTTGTAGTTATCAATTTTCTTTAGATTAGAGTCAGGACTAATTGCATGCATTTTGCTGTGGATTGATATTTCAAAGGGAGATTGTTCTTCCTTTTTTCTTGTCTAGAATTTGCTTTATGTATCTCTTAAATTTTTTAATAAGTAAAATATGCCTGAACAGATGATGTGTTCTAGTTAGCCATATATAGCTACACTAAAGATCTGAAAGTTCCCTTGTTAAATGTCTTAAATATTTAATTTCTTTTTTGTATAAGCAATTTTAAAGTTTTTTTACATGAAGAGTTGCCCATATCCTCTCTTACTATTTTGATTTTTTTAAAAGTAAATGAATAAAATAAAGAGATTGGTTTTCTGGCTGAAGACATGGGATGATGGGAAATGTACAGCTGCTTAATATGTTTTCAGAAATCAGGCTGGAGAATATAAAAAGTAAATACTGTCAGAAACATGGAAGAAAACATTATTTAAGCCTTTTATGTTCTGGTCAATGCAGATGAAGTCATGTACATTCTTTTACATAATGTGCTCCTTTAATGGTCCTGCTGGAAATAGACTTCTTGGCAGCTGTACAGTGCAGAACAAGATGGATAAAGTTCTGTTCCTGTTTCAAAATGCTGTAAGTGTGAGCATGTCAGAATTGTAGTAAGACAAATTCAGTCTTTTTTCCTTTTCAGTTTCATCCATTTGATGTTAGTTAAACGAACTGTTAAATTAATGAGAGCACATCTGAAAAAAACCATCATTTGTCAGTAGTTTTTGGAGTGAAATCCTCTGGATCCTGACCCTGCTGAGGAGATGGAAGGGTGTAGTGCTGAGAATGATGGTGAAAAACTGCATTTAACTCCTTTATTTCTTTGTGAGGACCTTACTGGATCTTTAGATCACATGGCATTCTGCAAAAACCTTTATCACGTGGGTTTCTTAGGAGCTGGAATCATGTATACTTGTAGCCATGGGATCAATTGTTGTCTTTTGGGTTCTGTTTTAGCAAAGATGTAAATGCACATCATTTCATCCTGGTTAAGCAAAGCATTAAAATCTATGGTATGTGTAGATACTCATAAATTCACTGTGGTTCTGTGGTTCCGGTCTTCTGAAGTGTTCTACTGTAACAGCACTGCAGTCTCTAATGCAAATCCCCTGTGTTTCCAGTTCCCAGTATGAGCTGACAGCTGGTTACAAGTCAGTTACCATGTGCTGTGATTTGTCTCCTGTACCCTCAAAAGATTCAAAAGCACTGGATGTTTGCAAAAGTAGCAAGCCAGAACAGCGCACCCCTCCATATGTGGTATGACAAAGTGACTGAATAGCTTGTATTTTCATCGTAAAGCCTTGCAGATTTATAGCTGCCGCAGCTTTAATGATGAATAAGAGCTACCCACACAAAGAAAGAGATCTAATGGTGACTGAAGGCAAGTGAAATTGAATATATGCTCCTTATACGGCAGTGTGTGGGAGACACATTTGTAACATACTGAGTATCTGAGCAAAACCATGTGTCATGTTTCCTTAGGTTCTCAACAGGAGATGCGTAGAAGCAGCAGTGATGACAGGCCTGGCTCTCAACTGCAGCATAAACAAGAAGTCCTTGTTTGACAGAAAACACTACTTCTATGCAGATCTGCCTGTAAGTATGCAGTCAGTATGGCTGGTCCCTCCTGGGCTCTGGGAAGGACAAGTCTGCAGTATGGATGGCAGTAGGGGAGGAGTGCACAGATGCTTCTTCTGTTTTCAGTCAGTGCTCTGCTCACCCCAGCAGGATGCTGCACTGTGCCCTGATGGAATAGGCAGCTGTACCCTTGTGCTCACTGATTGAATATGATTGCTCTGATTGCTGACTCCTTACTTAGCTGCACAATTCCAGTAGCCTAATGTAATTGGATTGGGAGCTGGAGCTGCTTTGTCCCTTAAGTTTTCCATTCCTGGTGTTTTGTACTAATTGTCTGTTAGGGCAAAAGCAATCTGATAAAAGTCCTTCATTTAAAGTGAATGTATAACTAACACAGGCTCCAGTGGAATAAACACAGTAGGGTCTTTTTTGTGTGTGCTTAGGGACCTAAAAATATTTAATTTCCCTTCAAAACTTGCCCAGTTGTGGTTCCAATAAATGAAAACAACTGAGGAATCGAGTCTTTGCAGTGTGGTTTGTTGGTAGATTTCATAGGTGTAGAAGGTGCCACTGGAAGTCAGATGTGTTTTGCTGCATTTGATATGGATGTAGAAATACTGAAATAGTTTAAGACTTCTGTCCGTGCAACAGGATGCAGCAGTGTTTGAGCCTTTTTTTCTCTCTAATGACATTAAACCTTTCTAATTTTTAACTTATTTTTGTGTGAGCTTATTGGTACTGAATGTTCAGTTTAATACCAATCTGTCAAAGGGAGGAAGCTATTTTTAGTTTCTTTGGTTTTGGGGTGAAGATCTGGTGACATGAAAATAAAAATATGTGAGTTTATTTTATTTGGGAAAGATCAGGCATGTTAGCTTATCCTGTCTTTAGGTGAGGAGTCTCAGACATCTGGAGAAGCAGAGTGGGAGACCTCTTAGATCCCAGACGAATCTGTAGAGGTGCTGTATTATTAACCAAGTTACTTTCTTTCCCACTCTTGTTCAGGTATTGAAAATATTTTGAAGTTAGACAAAACATTTTCAAATACAATTGCTTCCCACCTTAGAAAGAGAATTATATTATAGTTGTCCAGTGGAGACTTGGATCTCAGAAAGGATTTCTGTTTTATTTTTATCTAGGTTGTGAACTTGTGGCTCTTCTGTGAAGTTGCTATAATTTTGATTTGGTTTCTGGGGATAACTTTGCAAATATTTGTAGGCCATTAAGAGGCCCTTTTATTGGGAGCTGTGCAGTGACCTGCTGGGAATGTGAAAAGCCAACTTAGCAGTTTGAACTGCCAGTACTTTTTTTAAACATGTAGAACTATCTTAATGCCCACTTCAAGACCTGAAGGGGGAAAAGGTGAAATAGCAAGAAATAAACACAACTTTCAAAATTCCTTTACACATCATGAAGGAGCATCAAAAATATCACAGACAAATTGTTTGCAATTTACCTTTAGTGCTTACTCTGTTAAACTGAAATCACTCTCATATTCTTGTGATTGCTGCTGCTGTCAGTCTACTGATAGCTGCTATATGGGTGTTGTCCTGGGAAAGAATCCACATCCATGTATCCAAGAGAACAGTTGAGGTGGAAGAAACTGTGGGACTCTGCAGACGTGAATTACAGGATCCTCTGGTTACAGAAGCATGGAGATTTGGTCAGGGAGATGCTTACATGTTTTATTAGTTGGAAACATGTAATTCTGGCTTTTAACTGACTGACTTCTGCAGTTTAAGCACTGACAATAAACTGCCCGACCTACATTTCATAGTGAACAGTCTAGTCAGGAACCCTGTAATAAGATGCAGAGTTTAGGCTAATGAGCTGAATAGAACAGATAAATCCAGCTCTTAGGGTCATTTGACAATGGGATTATTGTTACTCCTGAAAACAGGGCTTTGGATGGGAAATGGGATTCATATGATTTATTGTCACTCAATATTTCAGGCTGTAAAAAAATTATTTTAATGAGAACTTCTAGGAGATGAGAAGAGCCTGTGATTAGCATAGGCTGCAGAGAGTCAGTTATTTTCTTTTTCTTACAGTGATTATGTCTAGTAGGTCATGCACTTCACTGCATATATAAATTGGGGTGTTGACAGGGCCAGACCACTGTTCTCCATTCCAGTGCCCTGGAATTCACCATCTCTATATTTTGGCGTAAGCTTGTAGTCCCTGCAAAATATACAAATACTCCTCCCAAATAATTTGTGTCAAGCAGACTTTTTTTTAAATTTTCACCACTGGTGCCACAGGCAGATGAGGAAGGAGGAAGCAAATGGGACCCCACCTCAGCTGTCTTTGATTCACTTCTCTATTTTTACATCACTGCAGTTATTCCAATACCTTGTCACTGGCAGCCACTGTTTTGGCCAGCAGTTCCCCCTTTGAGTGGAGTCCTGGCCGTGAGGTGGCGTTTACCAGCCATGTGCCTTACATGGGGTTGCAGTGTCTTATCTTTTAAATTGCTACATTAATGAAATAGAGCTTTCTCATTTTCTTAATTTCCATGCCCCCACCCCTTCCCTCTCCCCCCATCTAATGAGTACAATTTGGAGCAGACAGAGAGGGATATGCAGCCTGTTGGGAGGATGAGTGATAGCCCCAGCATGGGGATAGAAGTACAGTAACTGGCTTCAAACAACATGTGACACGATCGTGGGACCACAGGCATGGAAGAATCTCCTCCAGTCCATTTCCTGCCCCAGGACAGTATCAGAGAAGTTTGTCATCCTTGGCAAGAGATTGTGCAGTTGATTATTGATTATTTCAGCATTAGTGTGGTGTCGTATATTTGTCTGTATTGAGGAGTCCTCGTATTTTTTCCAGACTTCCAGCTTCTTACCATTATGTTGAATTCTAGACTCACCTTCTAGCTTGCTTCCTTTCCATTTAAGCAAAGTTACTTTTGAATTTACATGTGCATTTATTCTCTCCTCTTATATAGGTCACTCTGAAAGATGTTGCATTTTCAGTTTTGTTCTTAGTCAATTATATTTGCACTTGGTCTGCTTTCTGAAAAGTGAATGTTTCAGTTGCATGTAAAACTAATTTTGTTGACAGGCTGGCTATCAAATCACTCAGCAAAGAGTTCCTATTGCAGTGAATGGAAGTCTGTCATACAGTCTCTGCATAGACAACAAGATGAGCCAGATGGTGACCAAAACTGTGAGGATTAAACAAATTCAGTTGGAGCAAGACAGTGGAAAAAGTCTCCATGATGATATAAGGAGCCAAACCCTTGTGGACTTGAATAGGGCTGGTAGGCCTGGATTATTTTCCTATTTTTCTCCTCCTTTTGGGTTAAGATGAGTCTTTAAAGGTAAATAGATGACGGGAAACAGGCAAAAAATAAAATCAGCTTTATGGCTCTCTCCTTGAAAAAATAATTCATGAAAAGGACTTTTACACTGGAAACAGATGAATTCTTGATTTTTTTAATGGCCAGTAAACCTTTCCCATTTGCTGTTGGTTGATGGCAATTGGCAGTAGCAAATTAGGAATCTTTTGGCTGCAGTTTGCTCAAAGCTGTGTCAGTCATATAGCTATTTAAGCTCTGCACTGTATGTGCTGTTAAAAGTAAAATATTACAGATCTAGTGAATCAAGTTTGTGTGTAGAAGAGCAGCTGTTGGAATCTGTTGGTGCATGAGTCAGTCATTTCTCTTAATTATTAGCTTTGAAGAAATGTAGATTTTCTCTTTTAACTTGGAAATTGTAAATGGAGTGATCGAAGGAGTGCACAACATGGGCAGCAACCTGGCTGGCCTAGCCTAACTGGGACGAAGTACTCTGGTGTCCATCAAAGCTGAGGGCTGTGGCTGCTCAGGTTCCTTGAAAGCTAGGTCCTGAAGCTAAAAATTAGACTACATCTGTTTATGGTTCTGCCTGCTCCAAAATTAGTTTAAAATAAATAAATTTGTATCTGGAACCCAATTGGCTTTAAATGAGAGTCCTTCTAGAGGAATGGGTCCTTCTGATCTGCATGTCATCAAAGGGTGGAGGTTGTCTGCATTTGTCAGTTACTCTAAAAAAATAGCAGGAAAAGTTTTTATAGCAAACTGCAGCTAGGCCTATTGTGACAGTTACTAAATAAATGGGGGCTTATGTGCGTTTTTTTGGGTTTTTTTTTTAAAGAAGTCCAAATTCTTCATGTGTTAGCCAGTTGCACTCTGATATGCCAAGATAAAAGCTATTGTTGAAAATCTCCTGTCTGTTTTCCTGGTAGGAGTTGGTCTCATGGAGGTTGTCATGGAGCCTGATATGTGCTGTGGGGAAGAAGCAGCTGCAGCAGTCAGAGAGCTTCAGCTCATTCTGCAAACACTTGGGAGCAGCCAGGCAGTCATGGCAGGTACTCAGGGGAGAAGGGCATGTTCCCTTGTCACCAGTAATTCTCTGCATTTGCAGGAGTTTTGCAGCTTCCAGTTATTTTTTTCTATGGTTGCTTATAATGCATGGCCCTTTCTAGCTGTTTTACAATCCTCAGGGTCTGTCCTAATGTCTGCCATGCTTATAGGCCTGCCTTTGTCTGCAGAGCTTTGCTGTGGTAGATGTTATGTTTCCTCACACAATAATTTTACAGGATAAAGCTAGGCAGGAAGAAATGTCCCCAGGGTTCTTGTGGTGCTTCTCCCAGTCTCTCTCTATCTTGCTTGGCACAGCACTGCAGCACAGAAGATCTGTAGCAAGGATTAATTGTAGGGTATGGAAGGGACAAAGGGACGAAGTAGTGGGAGCATGGATCATCTTCTAAGTGTCAGGTCTCAGCTAGTCATAAAATTGATGTAGGCAGTAAACTTGTGCTGGTGTCATGGATGAGATGGAGTAAACAACAGCATGTACAGAAATGGGTGCTGGGGTTAATTTTAGCCAAGATTACCTATCTTTCTGAGACCACTTCCTCTTACAGGAGACGTTGCTTCTGGCACCAGCTCTTTCTGTAATTTTAAGGCCCCAATTTTCACAATAGGTGATGTGCAGAAGCACAGCCTGCATTCAGCCTCCTCACTGGTGATTTTATCTCATTAACTGTAAGATTCAGATCATGCCATTTTTCATCAGTCTTAATGTTACCAAAATTTACAACCAGCACATGGTTACAGGTAGCATATAGCAGACATCTGCTTAAGTATTTAAAGTGGTTTCAGGCATTCATCCCCTTCACGCATATCCACAATTAGCAGCTGCTTATTAGTGTTAACAGTGTAAGCTATATTTTTGCCAGTGACAGGTGGCCTCACTGTCTGGCAACAAATTCAGTCCATTATACAAGTGGATATCTCCTGGAAAACTGAGTCACAGTGGTCTAAGCATCACGCAATAAATGGGATCCAATAAATGTTGGCTACTGATGCAACTTTAATTTAATGTAGCAGGAAATAATAATAGCTAGACATTATCTATTTCTCTGAATCTTTTCTCACACAAGTGTCCCACATGTCAAATAAGGCACAGTTGTCAGTATTAAGCAGCCAGTTTGGATGTTTCTCCAAGGGCCTTTGTGAGCATACATATATACAATCATTTTTCAGTACTGAATTTGGCCCTAAGATTGCCATTGAAATTACACTGTGGTATCATTTATCGCAGGGAGATTTCTGACTTTATACGAGAATCTCAGTATTGGAAATATTTTTCTTCCAGGAAAGGTAGCTATAAAAGTATATGGATTTTTTTTTTTTTTTCTTTCTAAGTGAAGGTTTTAGGGGCTTTTGCATGTACAGTGAAAACATGTGCCCAGTTTTATCAGATTTTATTTCATTAACAACAAACAGATGAAAAGATGCTTTCGTAAAGTGAAAGAAAAGTAAGCTGGGCTTAAAGAAAAAAAGCCCTTTTTGGGTTTTTTTGTTTGTTTGTTTGTTTGTTGGTTTGGTTTTTCTTTTAGGAACTTTTGCAGCCTGGGTCTTTTGCTTATGCCTGATTAAATTCATTGTCTGGTCACACTGACACCTACATCCAAGTAGAAACAGGTCACGTCTCAAATGAAGCAAGGGCAGGACAAGACTGTTGCTCATTTGGAACAAGTACAAGTTTCACCCCAAAGAGGGAGCACCTGCAAAACACTTCCCTTGAAAGAGATGTTGGGTCATTCCAGCGTCTTTGTCTCATTTGCATGTCTGGCAAGGCTCTGTGAAGACAGAGGAAATTAGTGTGCTGTCATCCAGCCTGCTTTTACAAATTGTACCAAGGCCTCATTGGTCAATTTAAATCTATTGACTGGAATGGGTTCTGAAGCCATAGCATCCTCACAGTTTTAACTCTGAGCCATTCTGCACTCTCATTCTGGTAATATTATAATGTATCCAATCAGTCGGCATTTGTTTCTTTTTATCCATATTTAATATAAAAAAATCATTTAAAAAAAACCCCACATGGAAAGGCTACAGATGCTCAATGTGTAATATGGGAAAAATAATGTTTCTTAGCATTCCAGGATGTAATACAACCTCTCCTGTTTGTGTATTCCCAGCAGCTGATACCTGTGGCAAGGCATTTCTTCTCGGAAGAGATGTCTGTAGAGAGACAATACTTAGAAAGATACAATTATTATTTCCTTGTGGTTGAGTCACTAAAAATTTTTAAGGACATTGATCCATTTTGGACATGATGCTTTTATATAAAACTTTGTACAGTTTTTGGCAGCCAGGGACATTTTGGGGGGTAAGATTGCAATTTCCTGAAGGAGAGGAAGAAAATTACCAAAAAATCCACTGCTGCTTACATTTTGTCCTTGAGCTGTAAATTTCCAAGAACACCTTAGTAAATCTGTTCAACATAACCTTAAGTTCATGTGTTCCATGCTGGGGTAGTATATATCCATCAAATTGTAATTCCAAAAGGTATTTTTGTGCTGCTTTGAGAGGAATGGAAGCTCACAATCCACCACTTTGCTTGTCTAATTCTGCCCTCTATTTAAGATCTGTGAATCAGAAGCTCTTTTCACTGTATGGTTTAGAGCATCTGTGCTGCACTGCATCATGCAGTTTTCTGAGAGGAATTATGAGCAATGATTTTAAACTATTTTGAATGATTCAAGGCAATCCCTTGAGATGGAATCACATACAGAAAGCTATGATGAAGTGGTTGTTACTCCTTTCTGAACATAGAGAAGTCTGCTATTAAGGCTTTGCACATAACATGCAGTTTATTAATGCATGCCAAGGTTTTTAATTCTAGTGTAAAAGGGCAGACTGTTCTGTTAATAAAATTTCCTTTTACAGAGGGTCAGCTGAGAGTGGATGCCAATGTTTCTGTGCATCACCCTGGAGAGCCTTATGGAGTGAGGACTGAAGTGAAGAATATCAATAGCATACGATTTCTGGCAAAAGCAATAGGTAAATGGTGGTTGCTTCATTACAAGAGCATTGTAGGTATTTTATGTGGTCTGAGATTAAATATGTCAGGCTCCTGAGTGCAGTAATTGGCCTTACATGCCCTGAAAACTTCACCCGGGTGTCTCCTCTGTGTGCCTTGCCTGTGGGTACAGAAGTCCCATTTAGGCTCAGGCTGGGGCCTTCAGACTTTGTCTAAATGGCTGTGTAACAGGTGTGCCAGTTTTCAGTCCTGTCTCCTGAAGGACCTTGGACCTTGTTCTGTAGTCTTGTTCCTAGAAGTTTGCTTCTTCTGCTTCTCCCTGAGAATGGACCCTGGACTCAGCTCATCCCCTCACCTCCACTGGCACTGGCAGAGGACTCAGCTGGTAGCACCTGCCCCTGCTCGCACTGTTCAGACCGCGGGGGCATGGCCTGGGCTCTGGCCACCCTTCAGTCCTGCCTTATCCCTCTTCATGGAGCAGCCCCACTCTTGCTGCTCCCTGACAGAATAATAGTATGGGATACTCTGTGAAGAGCAGGCATGTTAGTCTGCAGGTTTTTTGCAGTAAAACCTCTGCCTACGAGAAGAACAAAGAAGGTGGTTCAGTGCCTAGCATGGACTAAAATATGGTAGAAGCGGTTTTGTGTCCTCCAGTGGAGATGATTGCTTTTCACTGAGTATGGTGTGTGATGTGTGTGAAGTCCAGATGCAGCTTGGGTATGAGGGAAAAAAACCCCTGATTGTTACATCTCCAAAAGAAAACAGAACTGGGTGACTGCAAGGTCACCAGGAATATATGATTTGACTGCAGTGCCTGGGAGAAAATGGTTTCCATTTAAAGGAAATGAAAGCAGATGAGGAAAACACACAAAGAAAGAAGCAGTGCTGGAGAGAGAGACAGTGACTGATAATTCTGCTCATAACTACTGCTGTTGATTTCATTAAGGTTAAAACAACGAAGTCTTCCATTATGGCATAGCAGTGAAAAATGAAATAGTGGAGTGCACTAAAGCTAATAGTGTAGTCTAACAAGCTTACTCTTTTTTCTTTTATTACTGTCAGACTATGAAATACAGAGGCAAATTGAAGAACTTGAAAATGGAGGGACAATTTTGAATGAAACAAGAGCCTTTGATTCCAAGCTTGGGTGAGTTTTTATTTTGGAGGAACATAGGAATAGCTGCTTTTGAGTGCCCACATATACCTAGTGACGTGATCAGGAGCTGTAATATAGTGTTGCTCAACTTGTGTCTTCCAAAGTTAATGTTCACAAGTATAGTCTCCTCTTAGGGAGTAATTTAAGGCTGAGGCTTTTTCACAACAGATTGTGTCCTGCATCAAGCAGTGTCTGTGAAAATGACTGCCCTCTTACTCTTTGAAGTTACTCTTTGGTTTTAAGAGGTTCTAATCTTCACGAGGCACAGGTTTTGGGTTGTGGTTTTGCCATAAAACTAACTCTGTGGTCTATCTCTTACCACATCTTGTTTTGTTTTTATTTTAGGTGCACAGTACCAATGAGAGACAAAGAAGGAAAACAGGATTATCGGTATTTTTTTTAATAAACCTAACATTTCACAAACTGAGAATTTATTAAATTTCTGAAGTGTAGCCAGTGTAATAAGGATGTAAAGTTAGTCAGTGCAGTGAGTGTGTTGGAAGTTTACCTTCCAATGGAAGGGGCAGAGACCTATCAAAATCAGTGCTAGTCTGAGCAGTTCATATCTGGATTTGTGTCTCATTTCTGGTAAAACCCCTGGACCCTTCCCAAAGACTAGGCTGGGAGTACTTCAGCTCAAAGTGGGAAAGTTGAAGGTTTACTGTATGGCCAGTATAAGTATATTCTTAAGAATGCCTGACATAAAACATCAGAATTTCTGAGTTCAGCATTGTGCCTTAAGTAAATACAGAGGGAAGCGGTTTTCAGCTACCAGGCCCTGTCTCTCCGTGCTTAGATTCTGTGATCACAGATCACAAACACTGTTTGAAAATCCTAGCTGCTATTGAAAGGTGTCAGCATTTCAGGGGCAGGTTTCTACCTTGAAGTTGTTTGTAGACCTAATGAAGGTGCTACCTTGCTAAGTACTTAACCTTCCACAAGTGTGAGATGACAAACACTCAACCATAAAGTCACCCAGGAAGGATTTAACTGTGAGGCTGAGGGGACAAGGTATGAGTCCTGTTGCAAAGCAATGCTGCTGGGAACAAGTTCTGAGGCAACACTGTAAGGCAGCAGCACAGCTGCTTGGGGCCATCATAGTGCCAATCCTCCCAGTAGTTCCCTAGCTTTGCATCCCTGAGAGAGCTTCCTGTTACTCCCAGAGTTCACTTTCCAGCAGGAGAACTTCCAGAGTCTCAGCTTCGTCAGCTCTGTGTTCCTGTCAGATCTTATATTCTACCACTGATCGTGCTACAGCAGAGTAACAATTTTGAAAACATTCCACAAACTTTGAATTTAAATCTGCTTTTTAGATTATGTTTTTGTAGAAATGCAGCAGTGATCATTTTGTGAATTCCTTGTTTTGGTAGGGACAGGCATGAGGCTTATTTAAAAAGACTAATTTGAAAAAATGCAAAAGAAGATTCATTAAAACCTAGACAAAACTGATGAGGCTAAGATATTTCAAAAAAAGACCATTAAGATTATTACTAGTACTAAGATTATGAACAGTATTGAACTGTAAACTATGTTTTTTTAGGGTTTTTGTAACTTAGTGCTGCACATTATACATTAATCTTAAAATCTATGTTTAGGCAGATTTTAAATAGAAATCATTATAGTTCAATGCCCTTTATTCTAGTGGTTTTGAACCCCTCATTTGATCATGTAAGAGTGAAGTTTCTACTTCAGTCGCAGTTATTTGAGTCATTTGAATTGGCCTTCTCTTTAAGGGAGCCTTTTGTTCTGTGATAGCACCCTGCTGAGCACAGTAACTTTGCTTTTAGCACAGCAGGAGATTTCATCAAGATTTTTGAAGTTTGGCTGGAAAAGGTTACAACTTGCCCAGATCATTCCTGGCAGTTGGCTGTCAATCCAAGTTCTTCCCTGCCAGCCCACTCCCATTTTTATCCAGGTCTGTAATGCATGCTTGATGCCAAAACGAGTGGGCTGTTTCCATATCTTTTACTGGTGCTATTTGGACTTTTTATTATTATTTTTGGTGCAGAAGTGTTTGAATTACCCCTTTTGTATTATAAACTCTTTAACAATTGGTGGAAAATTGCTGAATGGAAAAAAAAGAGGCTTTGCAACAGTTTGGGGCCTGATCTCTTTCTACTTACCAGTGATATACCAGGTCTTTAATTTTCAATATTTTGTTTAGTTGAAAGGGTGATACAGCTTTCAGGCAAGTATAAACTTGTGATACAAATTTTATTCCTTGTTGCTTAGCTTCTGAGTGAAAATAATTATAAAGGAGTTTTTCTTCCTTTTTACTAGGTTCATGCCAGAGCCCAACCTTCCCCCACTGGTTCTGTACGATGCAAAATCTTTGCCAGCTAATATGAACCATCAGCAAGTGATAAATATTGACTGGATTCATGAGAGACTTCCTGACCTCCCCAGCGTGAAGAGGAAAAAGCTTGTTGAAGAGTATGGGATTCTTCCTGAACACAGCTTCACCTTATTGGTAGGTCTATTGATCAAGTGCTAAAATAAGCCTAGAAACTTCAAAGGTGCATGGTTCTTGAAAAGATTTACAAATGTCATATTAACCAGCTGTCAGTCCTTATGAACATTCTAACTTGGAAGTGTGTCCAATGCATACTTCTTACCATGGAGCCATACACATAGAATGGTGGAAAAAATGAACCAGACACAGTGTGCCAAGAAGTGTTTCTCACGCAAAATGCAGTCAAATAACTGGTACTTAATATTGATCTTGTCTGTCTAGACATTGCTGCACCCTTGACTGACTGCAACAAATGTACAGCTTCTGGATACTGTCCCTTGTCTGCAAGTGTCTGCTCTTCAGCTCTGGGCCTGCTGCAAGGCTGGGCACATTGACCATATTTAGTGAATGCGAATCAAAATCCAAAGTCTAAATCTTTCAGCTTCATGTGCTCCCAAATGGTTGCACAGTATTAACTTTGACCTCATAGTTCAGTTTACCAGGGATAGGTTCAGAAGAGGGATGAGAAGGGAAGCAATGTGGCAAATGCAGTTAAAAATAAGGAAGCGACAGCAAAATCTCGTAACTCCCAAAATTATTCTAGAGGACTATGAGCTTCTTAAATGCAAACTGTCATCTCTCTTTGCCAGTGGTAACTCTGGGGAGGGAGGTGGTATACTCATCCTAGATTAGACATTTCACATACCCAGCTAAGCTAGGAGAATGTCCTGCTTTGGTTACCACTATCATTAGTGGAGACAGAAGGAAAAGGACTTTTTCAGAGTGAGATTCAGAGCAGAACTGTAAGTACTTTAAATTGTCCTCTGGAGGAGATCCTTTCCTTTGACTATAAATGAAGGGAGAGCAGTGCACATAACTACCTCATATCCCTTCTTTGTATGTCTGTAATTTAATACACTTGTACAGAGGCTGATTCTACAGGAAGAAAATGATTCTGTGTTCTGAGGAAAGCTGTTAGGAAAACTGCTTTTGTGCTGCTGTGCCATTTTAGTGAGTTGCAGACTGTTTGGTGGGCAGGTGAGTCATAATTCTCATCAAAGTCACAAGACTGCAGTAACAGTATTGAGAGGTGTCAGTAGTTCTTACCTTTCTATTTCATTGTATGAGCTGCAAAATATGATTTTGCTGCCAGCATTCCTGTTCATGCATGCATTTTTTCACATATTTCTACATATTAAATTAAGCGTAAGAGTAGAAAGGGTAGATAGGTCCTGCATTCTTTTCTTCTGAATTTTTCTACTTCCTCTTCTCTGTAGTGCATTGGTCCTGCTAGCTGCTAAGTACTACAGCTACTTGCTCATTTTCCAAGCAAGTATTTTCCATACCAGCCTGTATGGAAGAGGAGGAGATTAAGAAAAGCAAAAGTAAGGCTTATGATTTGAGAGAAACACTTAAGTGAAGGATGGGAATAGGGGAAAACCTAAAAATTATGCAAATAGCATCACTCACCACTCCATAAGTAGACTGATGTGCTGCCAGTCTGCATCCAGTGACACTGACTACATTCCCCAAAATCCCCTTCCCTCAGTTTTCCTTGTTGAGCTGGGCAGGGAATATAAGCAGTTTGGGTTGGCTGTTAGACTGTCCCACCTGGCTTTGTGCTCATCCTTGGCGTATTTGCTGTGGGGACATAGCGGAGTGACAAAATGAGAAAGTTGCTCAGCAGTAGCCAAAACACCTGTGTGTTGTCAGCGTTGCTGTGGTCACAAATCCAAATATCTTTAGAACATAAACTCCATGGCAGCCATGCCCAGGGCACCCAGTTCTTTCACTTGGCATCAGCCCACTTTTTGTGTGTATCAAGTTGCTGGTATGGGTGGCTTCTGTCATCTCTGCCAACTAGCCCTATATATTTGCCTCATCAACTGCCCTTTCTTTCAGCTGTTCTCTGAAATCCTTCATTGCCTTTGCTTTTCCCCTTCTCCTTTTTGCGACGTATAAGACAATGAGTTCCAAGCTGAAATTTGGGATTTAGCTTGTAATAAGTTAATGCATCCATTTGAATGCATGAAGCAAGCACATTCTTCATTGCAGGTCTCCTTTTATTGTGCATTAGAATGTCAGCCTGCACACTCCCCCCCAGAGCTGCTTGCCTGTGCACTGGGACACCGTTAACCTTAATTCATCGGGAAGTGCCGTGTCCGTCGCTGCCTTCAGCTTGCATCAGAGGCTGCACAGGATTGCTGACAGGGCCAGATGCACACATCTAATGAGCATTCTTTCAGGTTAGAGAGCCCAGGAGTGCTCATTAAATAAATGGCAGTTGTAGAGGAATGGCTCTAAAATGCAAAGTCTGTTCTGCACCAACTTGATAGAGAAAGCATTTTGTGCCAAAGTTGCGATCAAACACACATACCCCAGCATGCAGGCTAGCTCCTGAGCTTGCTTCCAGAGCTTTGTCCTCATACACAGGAGCTGCCTGTACATACTGTGGTGTTGAGAAACTGAGATTCCTCCTTTGCCTAATTACAGGATGTACTGAAAGGGAAGAAGTACCCTATTAATATCTTCATATCTGAAATGCCTTACATGTAAACGGCTTCGTTTTTGGCAGTTTTATATAAATTACAGAAATAAATGATGTTTCTGATTTTTCTTCATGCAGAACTATTCTTACTCATAATTCTTAGAGCCATGTACACTCCATGGTATTTAGGTACTCAATTTCTTCATGCAATTTCTACTTTGCTCTGTAAACTGGTGAGCTGGCAAATACATCAGTCAAGAAGGATCTCCGACAACTTTGCCAGTTATGGTATTACAGTATTTTCATCTTGCTATCTGTTGAGTAAAAAAATAAGATACATTGGCATAGACATTAGTGTATTAATGCAGACATAAATGTATTAATGTGTTAATGCAACACTTCATTTTCAAAACGCGTGCTGAGGTCCGGGGAGGTCCAAGCAGACAAGACATCGATTGTCACAGCACAGCATGAGAAAAAACAGTCTGATCGCTTCCTTTGTCATGTGAATTCCAAGTCTTCCTGTGCATCTACTAGTCCTCTGCTTACTCAGATAGAAGTGGCTGTTCCACTTGGGCTGATTGCTCTGGTGGAACAATCACATTGGTGACTCCTTCAAGCAGTCAGAAGTGGGTTGCTGGAGAACTTGGTTCTGACCATTTTGTTTCATGCCCTGCCATTCTCAGACATGTTAGTACACAGGTGAACTTATGCATCTTTTAGAATACAAATCATTTTACAAGAAGCTTTAGGAAAAAGTTTGAACTTTCTTTGACTGGTCTGCTTGTCTCCTGGATGTTCTGGGGTTTTTTCCCCTGACAGTCTTGTACATTTTTGCAGCAGTTGTTACCTCATGGTTGGTTATTCCCGTTTTCACCATCACAGTAGGAACTGTGATGGTGAAAACGGGAATAACAAAGCAGCAAATTACATTTTATTTGTGAACATTGAAGCAGTTTTCTTCTTTAGTTCTTTGGGAAACATTACTGGTCTTTAAAAGAATAAGTTTGCATTACAGTCCCAATGTCCCTGAAGATTGTACCCATGGTATTCTGTAAAATAAAGTATTGTTTTAAATTTGTTTAAAAGGTACCTGAAAATCACTACACCACTAGAGTTTTTTACATCTCACTGCTATGAAATCATTTTAAACCATGTTTAAGAAAGAAATTTGCATCTGATTGAAATATTGGTATGTCAGGTTTCATGCCAGTGAGACTCATATGAAGAAATTACAGCATATTTGGTGTGTAATGGGAGCACGGAGTGGCCTGGATTACACACATGATGCTGCTATTCCAGATTTCTGGTTTTCTCTCAATGAAGTTTAGAGTAGAGTATTCAGAATGAAGAGAGAACAGGCAGTCAGCATTCCTGTAAATCCAGCATGTTGGAGGATGCAGTGTTTTTCAGCTCAGATTTGCCGCAAGGGACAGGTCTGTGAGTGTGTTGGTCGTTGGAGTGAATTTTGGAAGAAAGTTTACCAAAATGTAAACCAAATTGAAGTCAAGTAGTGCAGTATCTAGAAACTGAAGCTAATCAAGTTATCTCTGTATTATTTTAATATGACAAGAAAACAAGGAAAATGTTTCATTTCTGTCAGTCATTCTGATGTTTTGACATTCTGCCGTACTCATTTCAGTCTAGCATTACTGGGTTTTCCTTCTCTTTGGCTACAGAAAATGACGGTCTCTTCAAAAAACCCAAAATGAAATGCAAGGGAATTTTGGGGAATATTTCTGGTTATGTGTGCACAAGTAGTGAGTATGGGGGTTCAGAGACTTGGTAGCATATGTAAGTCTGTCTTCCTGAGTTTTCCTGGGCTTTTCTGCATTTGCTGCCTGGAAATCATCTGATTAAAATGCGAAGGCTGCATATGTTTGTCCTTGATTTTTTCAAAGGTCTGGCAGCAGGATGAGAACTGTAACTCCAGCCAGGCTGTAAGTATCCAGAAACTGGGATGTGCCCACTGCTAGGGATACGCTCTGTAGCCTGTACATAATGGAAGTGCTGGATGTGCTGCGTCTGAGCTGTGCAGCCGCATTCAGACATGTGGCATCTGCAGACATTATTTGCCTGTGCATAATGTTGTAGCTAGACCTACTCTGCCTGGAATGTTTGTAAAACCTTCTGCAGCATGTGTAAAGAACCCAGCATTCAGACATGCTCTCTTTTTCCTACCTAGATTGGACAATTGTTGCTGTGTAAAGGAACCCACTATTTAAATAATGAGTGTTTGTTTGTGCTGTTGAACCCTGAGGTGAATTAGAAAGAGTACAGTACTTGGCAATACATCATTCTAGGAATTCTGCTTAACACACACAGTTTTTAATCAACTTTACTGTGCTTTGGTAATCATGTCATTCCTTTACTGGTTTTTTTTAAGTCAAATTTGTTCCTCTAGTCTATTTAGCCTTATTTTTACATAATTTGATTAGAGAGTAACTGCTAGTTAAGTTAGAATAGTGGAGAAGAATAGAATGATGTCAATGTGTATTAGATAGATAACTAGTGGGAGTTAGAAGGTTTACCTTGGTTCACAAAAGACTAGTGGTTCAGTGGTTTCCCAGGCTGAGAACTTTGGTTTCTTTGGTCATGGTCTCAAGGTGAAGGGGATGGGTCTGATTTTTGTCACACCAGTTTTACAGCACTGATGTTAATCTAGGTACATCTTGTTTTGTTTCACAGAACAGAGATCAGTAGTTTGCAGTCTTCTCAAAAGCCATACATCATTATGAATTAAATATGTGGTATCCCAAGCTTTTGGGAGTTTGTGTTGTGAAAGTTTGGAGAAGGAAAATCTAAAATTCTGTATTGCTATTACATTTTTAAAGTAAATGGCCTTTAAAAACAAGGACAAATGAGACTGTTTTGATGGAATGTGAGTGGAGAACTCAGGCTTTTTGTGGTTACCCTGCTCTCTTTTTGCTCATAACTGTTCAGAGATCTGGCTGCAGTCAGTATGTGCTTGAGAAATGTTTTTCCTGTGATGACTTATACTTAGAATAGCTCCTTGGCTATCTCTAAGCTGTTACCTCCTGACTTCTGAGAGCTGGCTTGTCCTCCTGTGTGTTTATGGCACATACTGCAGAAATCCAGTGGCATGCTGGATTCGGATTCCTCCTTTAAAAGGTAGGAGCTGCCACTTCATACCTCTTCAGCCTTCAGTAAACCTAATGAGTTCTGTGCTGCATTTAAAAGTCCATCAGTGCCTTGATGACAAACACCACAGCATTCAACAGACTGTGCAGTATCAGTTCTTCTAAAAACAATCTCAGATTTCACTTAGGCTATAAATTGAATCTCCCACTGTCATATCTTCTGAGCTGTTAGTGTGCTGTGTAAAAGCTTACCATAGCTTCTCAGAAAAAAAAATGGAAAATAAAACCCTGCTTCTTACATATGACCTTTCCATATCACTCAAGGGTAAATGCAAACTAAACTTACTAATTCAATCCAGAATAAATAGAAGTGATTTCAAGATCAAGAGTGAAGTAGTTGCAGACAATTTCAGGAAAAGGCTCTTCTTGGTGAAAGGTAGCATGACAGCCTGTGAGAGCATTGTATTTTCTAGTATTATACATAAAACATTTGCAAAGATGAGAAAGCTTCTGTCCAAATGCTAATTTTAGGGAGGCATTAAGAGAAAAATGATAGCTCATTTGTTGGAAGTTCCACTGAAACAGACAAGCTGACAGATAAACTGTTTATTCCTGTTCTAGGCATAAGATTGCTGTCTTATGACTTTGCCATGAATTCACAGCTGAAGTTTACTTTAGGACTGAGCATTTATATGCTGAGTGTAACTGTATAATTAATTGTAACCTGTGTCACCTGCTCCAGGTGACCCTGCCTGGCAGGGGGGTTGGACTGGATGATCTCCAGAGGTCCCTTCCAACCCTAACAATTCTGTGATTCTGTAATCATGTTTGCCCTCCAGTATCTCTTTGATACATTTAACTTTTTATAAACAGAATGAAGACGGACTAGCAGAATTCTTTGAAAGTGTGGTAAAACAAACCCAAATGAAGCCAAAGAAGGTGATCGGCTGGATTCTAAACGACCTGCTCAGTTACTTGAAACAACATTCCCTTACAGTAAAGGAAAGGTCAGTCTTCTTCACTGCTGCAGTGGTGAGACAAAGTGATACTTTTCTCATGACTGGTACCGTGTCACTCCATTGCTCTTGGCTGCTTTAGTTGCTCCCTCTGAAGTTTGTTACTCCAGGCAGTCCCGCACAGGCCTTGGCTCTGTCCTACTGAATGGAGTTAAACAAATACATGGCAGACAAGAGGATCATGTAGTTAAGAGTAGCAGTCAGTGTTCAGTCTTTGGAGTGTGATGATGGTAAAGCATGGTCAGGCCTTACCAATCAGTACTGAAAATGAGGAAAAATAGCTTGTCATACTGAACTGTGCGATCTTTAGGCAAGCAGCAGTAGCACAGATACATAACAGCACCTTATTCTCTGACGTAACTTCTGCCCACTTTTTCCCTAGCCCAGTCAGTTCTTTTCTCCTGGCTGACCTCTTGAACCTTCTAGAAAAAAAAGAAATTTCTTCTACAGCAGCAAAGCAGGTAAGTGCCTTTTTGATTTTGCTGTAGCCTGCATCCGTGGCCGCTTACTTCAGTTGCGTAGCGATTTTATAATCATTGTGTACCAGTACTATGGTTGCTTTAAAGGGAAATTATTTACACTGTTGATAAAGGATAACTTCTGTATCTATGCTGTGTACATATAATAGATGCAAATGCCTTAGGTTTTTATATAATCTTAGAGACATATCTGCATATTCACTTTTAGAAGAGGGCAGAAGCTAAATAGTAGACTTAAACAATGTGAACTGAACTCAAATAAATCCTGCTTTTGAACAGAGCAGACAGTAGATCTCAATTTCACTATTCCAGTCAGGCCTGCGTGAAAGGTCAGTGGGGAGCTAATCCATGGCTTGCAGTTGAGAGTATCAGTTACTAGATTCCTAGGGACAGTAAAGTCTACGTTCCCAAGCATTAGCACATGGGAAAGGATAGAATTCATCCAAGTGCAGTCACAAAAAGAGTTCTGCATTGGTGTACCTGAGTCAAAAGTGGCAGAGGTCTGGCCTTTCTTTTATCCTTGCTTCTTTGAGCAAGTGCTATCATGAAGCTCTCAAGCAAGTAAAGTGGGTTGGTTTTTTTTCATCTTGCCCAGGACAGTCTGAAAACACAGCTCTTGATGATTTATATCTAAAATTGTGAACTGGTTATGATGGGAACAGTACTGCTGTGTTTGCAGACAAAATATAGAGGCTTTTTTGTGATGGGACATAATCACTCATTCACCTTAAATTGTTGCAAACTCATTTATATGTAATGATTTGTCGTTTCAGATTAATTATTATACTCTAGTTAAGTGCACTAGGTGACTGTTTCAGTGTTTATCAGTGAAAACTGTTAATGAACTGTGAATGAACTTTCTGGGTTTTTTTCTTTTTTTGGAGATACTTGTGGTTCTTAATTAAGTTGGTCTGTGGATAGCCAGCTGCATAAGACAGGCGTCATAAATAGGGATTTAAGTGCCTGGCTTCAGGCATGTGTGTTTGGAAATTTTGTATTGGAAAAGTAAAAGCTTCAAAAAGGAGATAAAGTATTAATAGGAAAAGCACTGGAATGCAGAGCAGCTCTTTGCCTGCGGGGTTGTGGCACACCCATCAGTTTGGTGTCTGTGTTTGAAAAGGAAGCTTCAGAACTCCAGTCTGAAGTCTCTTCATTGTGGAGGTAGGGACAGAGTACTAATGCTCTTCTAGGGGATTTTCTGCTTTGTGATATATTTGTGTGCTGGGCACTTCTGTGAAGTGTCAAGAATTTCAGAAATGCATTTGTTGTTTAATTACCAACTCCTTGTAATGTGCATGTTGTCCTCAGTGATCTGAAACTGGACCCAGAAGTCGCAGTAGTTTGCCCTCACCGAGAGATGATGCTATCAAACTGCAGAAACCTTGCCACATTTAGAAAAGTATTTTGGTTGCCTGGATGTCAGAAGAGTAACAAATGTTTATAACAATTCTCAGCAGCAGGCAGAGACGCTGGATGGCCCGAGGGCAGAAAGGGCTATATATACACACCAGCAGATGAATTGCATCTCCTGGGGAGGGGAGCATGATCTGCAGTGGCAGACACCGATCCAGTGGGAAGGGATGGAAGGGTTCAATGGGGTGAGCACACAGACATGTGTACACATATGTGCTCGCTGTGGGAAGCTGTTAACCACTTAAATTATTTAAAAGGTTTTGTGTTTGGGCTCTGCTGTGTAAGGCAGTAAAAGAGGCAGATAAAAGCTGTGAGCACTGGCTGTACACACTGAGCATTGTTTGGTGGGATGCAACGCCAAGCTAAGGGCACTGTGTACTTACATAATTACCATGTAGATAATTACAGAGCTCATGCCCAACTTGCCATCAAACATAGCATCCCACTCCAGAGGTCTCCAAAGCAGTTCCAAGATGGTGTGCCTGTGCAAAGGGGGGAGCAGGTTCCAGCTCTGCTGGCACCTGGGGCTGTGGGTGGGCATGTCCTGGATCAGATGGATACATGTTGCCTGTGGCCCAGCCCAGAGGCACCATTTTGAAGCCCACAGTGCAAGGAGTCAGTGCTGCTCACGCAGGGCTGAAACCCATCTGATGGGGAGTGTGCTTGTGATGGGGCCTTGCTCCTCAAGTTGCCAGGCTGGCAACTGGTGTAACAGACCTGCCTGAGAGTTATGGCATTATGGGAAGAGGCTGGTTCCTGGGCCAGGGAAGTGGAAACTCCAGCAGGCATGCTGGAGCAACTCCGTGTGGACACCCTTGTCAGTGGTTCATGGGGGATCCATGCCCAGCAGGCCATGGAGCAGAGCAGACCTTGGGTTTTGCTGGCTTCTGCAGTTGCATAGGTCACCCACATAGGAATAACTTCAACAGATCTGCCTGGCACCCCTACTTTAGTAGATAGCAGGGAAATGAGTACAGTATCCATATCAAAACAGAACCATCTGCTTTGACAATTATGACTACACCATCTGGAGGACTGGACCCAACCTGCCCCCCGCTTCTCTGAGAGGCTGAGGGACACCCACCAGACATGACAGCTTCCATCACTGGAAAGGAGAGGTGCCCACAGGACTTGCTGGAATGGTGCTACCTGCTGCTTTCCTCCTGTCCTTGGCAGCAAATCACTGCAGATAGGGTTTCCAGTTGGAGCATTCTTAGGCACAGCAGTCAGCTGGCATGGTCACCAGTTGCAAAATGTTTGATATGATGCCCATGACAGCCAGACGTGTAAGTCCTGATTAATTCATCTTGACCATTGCTGCTAAGCTTGCATAGGTGGAGACCACAGAACATCATTAAAATCTAATCACACTCAGGCAAGAATCAATAATAGAAGCTACTGAGATTTCAGTAATGGAAATGAGGCCTGAGATTCATGTTTTGGCTCTGGAGACTTCATAATTTGATCCTCCTGTGCTGGTGCAGGCAGTTTGTGTAAATGAGTTGAAATCGTTTTTTAAACTGCTTTCTTTAGATTTGTACTCCTTGCCAAGTGGAGAAACACATTTTTTAAAAGTGCATCTTTGACAGGTCTTGGCCACATCTCTTTCTGCTTTCCTACATACCTGTAAACAAGCAAGGGCCTTGATAACATTGTTGCTCTACTAAGTGGAGATGCTTGTTACCAAATGGGAAGGGACACATGATGCAGCTGTCATAGAGAAAATCTGGTGCCTTCAAGGTTTCTAATGGGCAAGCTTTCCTCAGTGCCAGGAAATATTTGGCATAGGCATAACAGGGAATCAGAGCTGGATCTCTGACTGTCAAGCTGTCCTGCCCCTGATCTAAGTCAGCCTGGTTGTGTTGCTCCTGGGTAACTCTGCCATGGTTGGCTGCATAGATTTTGTTTGTTGCAGATTTCCCCTTCCTGCAGCCCATGGCATCCTGCTTGAATACATACCAGTCCTAAAAGTCGGCCTTTTTCCAGGAGTGAAAAGGCTTATTCATTGTCCACTCTGATTTGTGCAGTACTTTAGACTGTCCAGAGTGTTTTGCTAGAGGTTGTGCTGTGCCTGGCAAGGACAGGGCTTCTGATGGGTGACATACAGTATGGAAGCCTCCAGGACAGAAACCTTCCTGCTTCATCCCTCAGGGAAGAAGCAGAAGGGCTGCCAGGAGTAGCAATGGAGTGCAACAACAAAAAAATCCACAAAAACCGAAAAATAATTTAAAAAACCATCACAAAAAAAAAGGCAAACAGCTGCAGACAGGCTGGATCTCTGTTGGATATGATATATTTATTTCTAGGGTTATTCCAGGTAGCACTGGCATGATGATTTTTAAATATCACACTAGAAGGAAGATCTTGTAGAAGACGTCATATACAGCACTGATTTATTCAGTGTAAAGATCTGAAAGCTTTACTTACAGCTATTGTAACTCTGGTGGCTTATCAGTAACTTCAATATTGTGATCTGCCTTTGGCCCTCGCTCAAGGAAAAATTAAGATGTAGCTGCCACAATACAGCTGTGTGTCATTACCCTCTCATGAGGTCTCCAGAAGAATTGATAAGATCCCATAAAAAGCTTCAGAGTGCCACTGGCAAACAAATATCCTCTTGCAGCAATTGTATGAATGCACAGTTCTTAAATACTTGCTGTGAATAGAGAACTCTTTAACGAAAGGTCTTTTGTACCCACAAATTTGTCATGCTGAAGCAAATTGCTGGGGTAGTTAAGATCCCATCCCATGTGCATCATTCTACCTGAGTTCTCTTGCTGCCCTGCAAATTATTTAACATGCAGTTTGAATGCCCCTCCTTGTCTTCCCATCAGAGCCTCTTCTTCATCCTACAGGAAATACTTAATGCTGAAATTGTGACATAACATGCATTTCCATATTGGGACACAGCAATGGCCCAAACATACAATTATATCTTCAGCTCAGGATGGAGCACAATGAGCTGTTTTAATAAGGGTTTTCTTACTCTCCTCCCACGGCCCTGAAATAAAAGCAAAGGGAATACAGAAAATGACTGCCCAAGGAAATTGGTTTTTTATAAATGTTCTCTCCTCTCAAGTGTATTCCAGGGCAATAGTCCTGCTGCAGTGTAGGAAAACACTAGCATTAACAAGTGATTATTCCACAGGCCTGGGTTTGCCCAGCAGTCCAGTACTTGGAGATGATGCATAGGTAGGCTGGAGCTGCTGCATTCATTCTGCTTGGCACCATTTTTCTTCTGCTTTGTCATACATATCCTCATTACAGCATGCTGGCAAGGACTGGTAATGGGATGAGTTACCTGGGATTGGACTTGGTACAATAGTCAGCTAATCGTCAGTTCATGGGCAGGGCCATTGCTCATGGAAATGCATTTCCTTGCTGCTCCCAGGCAGTTCTGTGAATGATGTGAGAAGAGCAGGAGTACTGGTGGAGGAGCAGCCTTGCAGCCATCCCTGCTGTGGTGGCTCCTCTCCCAGCCAGGGAGCAGCAGCTGTGGGCTTGCCAGCCCAGAGGAGCAGGGGGTTGTGCTCAACAATCCCCCCTGGAGAGACCCCAGCACTGGGGGAGCGGGCAGGGCCCGGGCTGCGGGAGGCTGTGCAGCACCTGATGCCAACCATTAACCTGGACTCGTGCAGGGAGTGGCAATGCTTTGTCTCAGTACAGGTGGCAGAAAAGGAGGGAGGTATGAGGGCTCTTTCAGAGAGGCACATGATTAAATCTTGGGTTTGTTCACGTTTTGACAATCCACTCTTAGCAAAAACAGGGGTTCTTGGATCCATAACCCAAATACTGCATGTAAACAATGTTGGTAAGTCAAGCCACTGACCTTTGCTGCTTTTATTGTGATTTTCAGGTGCTTGCAGAATTGTGGAAGGGAGAAGGGAAGACTGCCCTTGAAATTGTTAAAGAACAGAAACTTGAACTGTTACAGGATCAAAAAGAGCTTGAACAGATCTGCCAGGCAGTGATTGATGGACAAGAAAATGAGGTGATTATGATGGTGCTGGGACCTTCTGCACTGTGGCAGTCTGTGGAAAGGGGTTAAAATAGCCTCTCTTTTTTTCCCTTTTGATGGCATTTGAGCTCTAGAGCCAGAGCAGTAAAGCTGCTGCCAAGATATTATCAAGCTTTTCTTCTTTCTTATTTTACTAAGTGGGTTTTTTGAAACTGAAGCTTACACAAAATGATCTGCAAAACAAATTACCAGTCTGGCTAATGTGCTAAGTCATTCTGAGAGCCCATAAAACTTTAATGCAAGAAAGCAAAACTGCAGGGCCCTGTCCCTCTCCAGCAGTACTGCCATTAACCTGACCCTGCCACCCAGCCACATAGCTCTGATTTTTATGTCATCTGTTGTGATATTGGGGCAACACTGTTAAACTGTTCTGAAGCTGAAGTTACCTGCCAGCAAGGCATATATTAGTTACGGAATTAGAGACTGTATCAGAGCTGGCAAGGCAGAAATTCTGCTTGCATCTTTTTGCCATATCCCTGTCTCTGTCCACTGCCAAAGAGAGGAGCCTCGCTGGCTCTTCTGCCTGACATGGCTGTGGGGTGGGGAGGAGCCAGAGCCCTGTGGCAGCAGCAGCTTCAGAGCTGCTGCCCACTCTGCTGTTCTGCTGGGCTGTGGCAGCAACACAAACGCTCCCCTGTGGGGGATGATTGGCTCTTCCCCATCTCCTTGAAAGACACACAGCAGCCAGTGTGGCTCAGTCTAACACGGTCTGAGCTGGAAAAAAAGGGAAAAAACCCTTGTTCATCGTGAAGGGGAGGAGTGGGAAGGGATCTTGACAGAGTCTATATAATCTGCTTTATAAAAAGCAAAATGAAAGCAAGTGCTTATATGTTCTCTGGAGCAAAAATGTAAAAGCAGAAGTGAATAGCTTACTTCTAATATAAACAATGTCTAGCTCCATTTGCTATTTGGAAAAAACCATTAACATCTTTTGAGAACAATACCACCCACTCCAGATCTCATTGGGGGATGCTAACAGCTCTGCAAGAGCTTTTGATAAAACGAGCTTGCAGTAGGTCGGCGTGACCTCCATCCGACTTGACTCATTTGCAGAGCCTGATAAAAGTGCTGCTGTATTTCCAGGCTGGTATGAAAGCATAGGCAGGGAGGGAGAGAATGTTAGAACTGACTGGGAAGCGCAGGAGCTGGAAGGTCCAAAACCACACTACCATTTCAATTTGTTTTGTGAGTAACTTTTTTCAGAATGAAATAGCTTCTAAACAGCTGCTCAAACCAACACTGAGCTTTATGACAGTGCAGGACTGTACTGCACTCTGCCCCACATAGGTAATTTCTAGCAGATCCAGAGTAATGAGTCCTTTCCACTGTGCAACATAACAGAGAAGATTTTAGACTGACAATAATTCAGATACTGTAATAAGAAGCAGCATTTGCATCTCAATTTGGTATTGGCACAGTGCGTAGGTCCTATGTTTGCAACCCTTCCCTGAACATCTGCAAATATGTCATCCTGTTTCTTTGCATCAATTGTGTTCTGCCCAGTAACTCTGACAAGGTAGAGAATGCCCTCCCTGCCACACAAACAGCCAGCTGCTTGTCTTTCAGCAGTAGCATCTCCTTTAGGAAGGCCCAAAGGTGAAATTTCTGATCCTTTCAGCTTTTAAACATGGCCCTTGCAATATAGCAGGTGATTGTGCATCAAAGGCTGTCTGATAGCAGGTCATATTTGACCAGTTAATTAATCATCATGTTGCAAAGGAGTACTTGCTTGAAGGAAATAAAAAGCACCTACGTCTGTGCTTGAAGGACCTCACCAATATTATCAAATAGATTTTGATTCAATTCAAATTACCTGTTATAATAGGACATTATATTCAGTAAAATGGTAGATCTTATTAGCAAGGAAAGTCCATCTCACTTCTCTGGCTTTTTTCCAGGAAGTTGCTGTTCAAACTGCAGACACTGTAAAATCCAAAAGTATTTTCTGACTCTTTCAATAAGAGGAGCTCTCTCTATTAGTTGTAAGACCCTGATGCTGTAGGGACTTGCTGTTCTCTCAGGGGAGCAGAGCAGAAGCTTATTGCAGGGCTGAAGGCAGTTTTTATAAATAACATCTTATCCCAAAATGTAGTCTTTTATCACAATAGTCCAAAGAACAAAAATATTCATACCTTGGTAGGGAATGAGTGAACATGTTCAGTTTTCTTGTAGCAATGGTGTCTGTTGCATTTTTTTTCTTTAAAGGTTATGGCGATCAAGGCAGGAAATCCTAAAGTTCTAAATAAGTTAATTGGTCTGGTACAAAAGAAAACACAAGGACGGTCCAATCCTGTTCTGGTGAAGCAATTATTAGAGAAGAAGCTATCAGAGTAGCCACAAGAGAAAAAGCACACAAACAACTAAAGAAGCATGTGCTTCACTCTGTCTGCAAATGAACTTTGGTGTCTCCTTGTGCAACGTCGCGTTTGTTGGATATACTTCAAGCAGCCTGAAGTCCCAGCCTTCCCTGGATGCATCAGCCAAAGGCAGATGGGCCAGAGAAAAGCAGGATACAGCCATTTGCATCTCCCGTGCTTTGATGTGGCACTTGGAAATGTGATTTCCACACAGCCCTGGGAAACAAACTCCCAGAGGTGTCTGTGAGTACACAGAGAGCTGAAACTGCATGGGTTAGTTTTCCAATAAAGCAAGTACAAACTCAGCTTTTCTGTCTGCCTGTTTGTGGGAAGGGGGATTCACAATCTCGAATACTCAGTCTGGGCGTGCACACCATAACTCAATGTCAGTGTGAGCACAACAGGAACAATTATTAAAACACCCAGAAGTAATTGAGGAGCCCACGTGTGCCTCAATGCCTTACAGAAGGGAACAAAAAGTTCACTGCTATCATTCTTCCTGATTTCTGAGGAAAGGGGAAAGGATGAAGCCACGAGCTGCTTCACTGTGTGCCTGAGGGTAGTGCCACAGACAGAAGTGCCAGCATCTCACCCTGTCAAATTGTTTGCTCACCTTCTCCCAGTTCTGCACCCACATACCTGCTGTGCCTGCTCTCAGTGCTGAGGAGTGCCTGAGGGGTGTGTGCCTGAGCCCTTCTGAGGGTCACATCCCATTTTGGCATCAGAGGCTCAGAACAGCAGATGTGCTTCTGCCAGCCCTGTACAATCTACAGCAGAACAAGAAGAATCATAGAATAGCTGGAGTTGATCATTGGAGTCCAGCTCCTGGCCCTGAACAGGACAGCCCCAGCTCCAGTTTGGTTATTTTTTTCTCTACAGGCAGGAACTTGGCCCCATGTTACAAACGATCAATGCCCAGGGCTGCTACTTCTCTGGCACGTGGTTTTCCCCTATCATCTGGAACTGTACTGCTTTGGAACATGCAGTTTGGAACTGTACTGCTTAGGAATGGAACATGCAGTTGGCTAAGATGGATTCAGCTAGGGTTCAGTCCTTCTTCACTGCTTAATCCTAAGGGGTGTTTTGTGCTGGTAGTTTTTATTTTGGGTTTACATCATTTGTTTTTCAGTTCCTGGCTTTCAGTACTCACTGAAATGCATCTGGGATCTGGAATAAACTTCCCCATCCCAACCAGCTTTAGCTGATTGAGCCATTAACAGGAAATGCAACAAGAAGGAGCCTGTCCAATTTTCATGTAGTGAAATTTAGTACCAGATGCTTGAAGTTCTTAAATCCCT
Source organism: Hypocryptadius cinnamomeus (assembly GCA_013400635.1). Lineage (NCBI taxonomy): Eukaryota > Metazoa > Chordata > Aves > Passeriformes > Zosteropidae > Hypocryptadius > Hypocryptadius cinnamomeus. Next base: position 10,769 of record VYZP01056764.1, on the reverse strand, counting down.
CCTGGAGACTGCTAAGCTGTACTTTTTAAAGATCACACCTACCTCAGGCTTCATAGCTACGTCTTCAGAATTGTTCTTTAGGATGTGCCTGCAGGGCAGACATTGTCACAGGAGTGCAGCAGGTGTGGCCCTGGGAGTTCAGTCACCTTTGGCTTGCAGCACTGGTTCAAAGTAGGCTGATGGCAGTTCTTCCTCCTGAGTGGCAGAGCTGATGTTATGTCTTGAGGAGGATGTTGCTGTACAAACTGGCTGAGGTTCAAGTGCAAACTCCTTCATTAGAAGGAAAAAAACCCCTTTGGTTTTCAATACATTTAATGAATAAAATGTATACCCATTACTCACAAAAAAGTACCTTTACAATTCAAACATCATCCTACAGCTTACAAAAAGCAGTACCACAACTGCAGTCAAAAACTGTGACCCTTCAAAAACCAATCCACCAAACAAAAAGCCTAAACCTCCAAAAACTCCCCAAATCACACCACGCCCAGGATTTTCATGTAATTTGACCTTCATGCTAAGACTTCTACTATCACTTTTCACATCATGAGCAAAACCTACCATTTTTACTTAGAGTGGTGTGATTTTTCTGTAAGTGTTCAGTCAATAAAGGTTTAGATTATACAACAAACTATTGGAATTCTGTTCAACTCTTGCCATGGCAGCAAGAAACAAGAAGGCACAAGGGTTTCTCCATGAAACTTGAATCTTAGAGATCCTCCCTCAGTTTAGAAAAACAGTTGTTTCCCAGAGGTGGTCCTCCAAAGGTTAGTGTTTGTTGTGGCACAGCTGGATGCTGCTCTGGTGAGTTCCCCACTGCTACAGTGGGTGCCTTTTAAAAAGAGAAATCAAACCAACAATGTATTTGGAAGAGTAATAAATAAGATGATGAAGGAAGCATCTCAGTTAATGTAGCAAGGCTACTGCTGATAATTCTCTCTATGGGCTAGTTCTTCTTAGCCACTCTTGTACTATAGAATTGTACTTTACCAATATGTGCAAAATCTGTTAAAAACCATCAGCCAGGTTCTCTCTGAGTAGAGTCTGTGTCAGTACCTCATGCACCAGGGCCTGTGCAAAGCACTGCACACTGTCCTGCACGGCATCCTTATCTCTAAACTGGAGAGACATGGATTTGATGGGTGGACTGCTCAGGGGATAAGGAATTGGCTGGCTGGTTGCACTCAAAGAGCTGCAGTCAATATCTTGATGTCCAGGTGGAGGCCAATGATGAGTGGGGTTGTCCAGGGGTTGTCACTGGGCCTTGCCGTGTTTCACATCTTTGCTGGTGACAAGGACAGTGGGATTGAGTGCTCCCTCATCCATCAGCAAGTTCTCTGATGACAACAAGCTGTGTGGCATGGTTGACACACTGCAGGGCAGGGATACCATCCAGAGGGATCTGGACAGGCTTGAGAAGTGGGGCTGTGAAAACAAGTGGGACTTCAGGGTGCTGGGGGATGACAAACTTGACATGACCTGGCAATGTGCACTCGCAGCCCAGAAGGCCAAATTTGTCCTGGGCTGCGTCCAAAGCCCTGTGGGCAGCCGGCCAAGGGTGGGGGTTCTGCCCCTATGCTCTGCCCTGGTGACACCACACCTGCAGTGCTGCATCCAGCTCTGGGGTCCCAGCACAGCAAGAACAGGGTTCTGTTGGAACAAGTCCAGAGGAGACCATGGAGATGATCAGAGGGCTGGAACATCTCACCTGTGGGGACAGGCTGAGACAGTTGGGGCTGTTCAGCCTGGAAAAGAGAAGGCTCCGGAGAGACCTTATAGCCCTCAGGGGGGCCAACAAGAGAGCTGGAGATGGACAAGGGCATATAGTGGTAGGATGAGGGGGAATGGCTTTAAGATGAGAGAGAGCAGGTTTAGGAATTAGGATTGGGTATTAGGAAAAACATCTCTACTGTGAAGCACTGGAACAGGCTGCCCATAAAAGCTGTAGATGCCTCATCACTAGAAGGGTTCAAGCCAAGTTGGATGGAGCTTTGGGGAACCTGTTCTAGTGGTAGGTGTCCCTGCCCATGGTGGGGGGGTTAGAATTATATTAAGGTCCCTTCCAACCATTCTGTGATTTACTGTTAACTCTCAATCTATTTCCACCTCCACCTGCCAGACACAATGGATAACAAGAAAGATTAAAAAGGGATAATTGTAATATTCTTCCCTTCCAGGGAAGGTAAGGAGCCGTAGTCTATAAATTTTGCACTATATTATGAAACAGTCACTTCTGAAATTTTTAAAGAGCTCTTTCACAGACACACACAAAATGTAAATTTCTTTTTGATAGGGGAAAAAAAAAAAAGTGATTTAAGTCAATTGAGATCAAGATAATCAAACCTTTTAACATTTGTGGAGATATCAGCTACCAACTTCAAAGCACCAGTAGCTGGTAGCGCTCAGACCTAGTGATGAGAAGGCTCAGTTGGGCCAGCTCACATTGCTCCCACTATCCAAGCCTGCATTAAAGGGCTCATCAATCACCTCACACCCCTTTGACTGAACCAATACAGCCAAAACATGGGATCCTTTTTGCCTGCCAAGGCCCTTATACAGCAGCCTAAATACAACCACCACCTTCCCATTCCCCTAAATGGAGCTCACAGCAAATTCTAAATACTCAACAAGTGGGGCGCTGTACTGAGCAAAACAAACAGCTTTGGTTTATATCTGCTTAGCAGCAGTTGATGAGCACATAGAAAAAGCAGAAGCAGCAGCCTCAAGGAATTTAGTTTCTGCTATTTAAAGACAAATAAAACAACCCTACAGGACAGGTGGGTCTGCAGGATAGAAGGCAGAGCCTGACTCTGAAGTGTTGGATGTAGATCATCCTGCAGACCAGAAGGCTGTCCCAAGTGTGGCTGTATCAAGGCTGGAACTCTGGAATGAAGATTGAGGCTTTGACCCTCACTTGGAAGTCTCATTTAGCTACTCCAGTGCTCTCTGATTTAATGATTGCAGATGCCATCTGTGCAACAGCATCAGGCAGGGTGAATTAAGGACAGTTTCATGCAGATTTTCAGCAGTTGCTATCCATGAACAGAGGACCAAGGAAAATGCTCACAAATTAAAAGCTGACACCAGACACTGTCATGACCATCTCATCTACTCATTGCTGGAAGTCTTTTAGGAGGTCAGGCCTGAGGGTGGAGAGCTGATACTTACCATCCCATATAACTGAAGTATCCTGTATCTGAGGCTGCAGAAGAGGAGAAGAAAGTTGTCTAAAAAGATGCTGGCAATGCTTTAAGTAGTGAAGAAAGAATTTCTAGCGCTCAGCCTTGGCTGCAGAGTTTAATTTTAACTGTGTTAAAAATAGAAGCACACGATAGGAACCTTAACTAAAAAATTATAGCAGAGCATTCAGCTGTGGTTTCAGTGCGGCCCCTTTCCACCCTGCTTTGCGGTGTGGTGTTGGGGTTCTGGGATGCTCTCATGTCTCTTCTGAGCACCCTCTACCTACACTTACACAACCACTGACCTCAGCAGCACCTTCCCAGGGATTTATGGCCTTGTGTGCATGCTCAACCTGGAGAGTGTTTGTTCTTTCACACATAAAGAAAAACAAATTGGGTTTTCAGTCAGCTCTCTGTTCTCAAACTGCCCAAGGGAGAAGTAATACCACACTCCTGGTTAGTTTGCCCTCATTGCCAGCATCTTCTTAAAATGCTATTTACACATTCTCACACACACACACACACACTGGATTTTGAATCAGGCAGTGGCCACTTAAAACCAAGTTACAACAGACAGGAGGTCTCCATTTATCAGCCCAAATGCTCAGAAGCTTCCCTGCATTGGGTTGGCTTGAAGTGCAAGTTGTCCCCTGTCCCCTCACAAGTTCGCAAATGTGCAGGTAATACACAGACAGAGAGGACTCTATTGATAAACAGTGTGAGGAATGCAGTAAAATACAAAATCCCTAGTTATCATGACCTGTAATTTGCTGTGCATTTTTCTGCCCATTGTGATGGCAAATTTAGATTCCATCTTCAAGAGCCCCTGGGCCAAGCACAATCAGTAACTAGGGATGACTGTAGTGGAAACACAAAACCACTGAGAATCACTTCTCTCCTGACTGTACTCCAGCGCACATTCCACGTTAGGTTAGACAGCCTGAATTTTAACTGCAATAAAGCAAACTGCAGAAATGCTCAGGTGCCACCATGAGGGAACAAAGCTGCAGAAAGAAGGTAGTTTAGTGAGCAACATAGCTGTGCATGCTCCAGTGGAACTGCACCTTCCCTCTAGTACCATCCTAGTCCCAGATCCTTAAGATCTCCTGTAGGGCATACAAGCATTTCACAACTGTCTGCAGCATTTGCTGACCAGCTGCAGAACTAAGTGGTGAGGGATCCTGACCTTTGGTTTCTCCCCTTTATCTGTGTGGGGGAGTCCAATTCATGACCCTGTGGACGATTCCCATCTTGCCTGCTGGCTTTGCCCATGAAAAAGACTGGTGACAGCTGTGCCAGATCCCATGTTAACCCATCTCATACACAGGCAGCAAACTAACCCATGCAACATTCCCTGCCTTGTCATTGCAGCTGTTGGAGAAAGGCCTCCAAGTCCAGTCCTTGGAGCTGCAGAGCTGCACTGCCGTGATCCTCACGAGAGCCAACAGCTTCCCTGGAGGGAATGCTCCCTCCATGCACAGCCTTTTGTGTAAGCACAAAGCAGAAGTTCTCCCAACTAGCAGCATCAGCCACAGCTGTAATTGTCTAAACCACTAAGCAGGCATAACCATCAGTAAGTTGTAGTTTAGCTGCTCAAGAGGCCACACTTTCAGGCTGGTCTTAGAGGCTGCTAGATTTTTTCCACACTGAAGCTCAGAAACCAATGTTATGACCCCAGAGATTTGCAAAATACACTGATCAGTGTTTTTAAACTCCAAGCTGGGCTTAGACACCAAGAGACACGAGTTCTTGGCTCAAGCTGCAGCAAGGGATACTGAGACCCAGAGCCACTCCCTCTCCTTTGAGTTCAAGCTGGCATTTCGTCTGAGCTCTGGCCAAACTGACACAGCAGCACTGAGCTGGACACAGTTTAGTTGTCTCAGATTTGACTCGTCCATGTTATTTTTTGGTCTAAATCCAAGCTAGTTATTTTTAAAGTAGACTGCAATAAAACACAGCTGCTGTGGAATTGGCTTCATCAGAGATGTAGGTTTGCAGGTATTTAGTCCACAGTACGTAATTGTATGCGGGCAGTCTGCTGAAGTGCCAAAGTTGAGAAATGCAGCCTTTGCACAAAAGTTCCATCAGGGCTTTTAGCCCAGAGACTTCAGTCTTAATTTAATCCAGCTGCCACAAGAACCATTATAATCAATGAACAAAAAAGAAGATTTGCACAGTCAGCAACAAAACGCCACTTTAAGCACCTACATATTTGAGAATCCAAGTAATGCTCCTTTTCATAAATAAGAGGCTTCCAACTGAGCATGTAACAAATGAAGTATATTGATGCTGGGCCACAACATGTTTAGAAAAGCTGGGGGCCACTAAAAAATAAAGTGCATTTAGTCAGAGCAGGGTTTTAACCACCAACAAAGTCACAGAAATAGTGCTGCATTCTGTGGCTGTCTGTGGTCAGACAGCTGGCACCACCATCATCTTACCCAAGTACCTATTTATGCAAGTCTGTCACCACCTTCACAAGGAGCAATTTTTACCCTTCTTTCCACATTTCTGTCCCAAAACATCACACAGCACTGCTGTCCACTTGGACAGGTACTGTAGGACATGGTCATATTCATTTTTAAAATTTGAGCTTTTTCTTTCTGGTCCCTGATAAATCAGAGCAACACAAATGTAAATTCTGCATTTCACACAGAGGGAAATGCCCCCTGCTACTCTGTGGCATTTTACCTTTGGTTTGCTCATTAATGTAAGCAGCCCAAGTGCCATGTATCCTCCATTTCTGCTGATAATGCTCAAAGAGTACAAGGAGGAACATACTCTAATTATCTAAATCAGATCTGGACACAGCAGTATTGTTACTGTACACTGCCAGAGTTATCTGAGTTAAAAGAAAAGAAAGAGGAAAATCCCAGTATTCTACTCATAAACACAGATGCAATTTAAATGTTACAAACGTAATGGGAGCTGTCATAAGAACTGCAGGCATGACATAGCAATTTCAGTTAATACAGCAGAGTAAATTGCTTATTAAATCAAGCCATCCTCACACAGGAGCTGTGGCTACAAATTGAAATGATACAATGACATAATTTAACTGCAACAAATCACACTGCTCCCATCCTTTTCTTTCCAACACTGAGATTTTAGAGCATCTTAGGGGAGCTAAAAAGCCTTCCTGAAGCATGAAACCTTCTGAGAGGCTTAAGCAGAGTGCACAAAAGGGTAGTGAGTGTGTACATGCTGTGCTGGATGGTAAACTTCTCTTGGTAAACAGAATTTAACCTCTTGAACTTAAACCCTTGAAGTCTGCAGGATGCTGCAAGTTTGTTTGCTCATGTTTTTCTCTGAAGGACTGAACAGATTACTTGGGCTTTGTGCATGGGCCAAATAGCAGCACTGGTGGCAGGAATGCTGCTCAGGCTTCCTGTCTATCCAGTCCTGCTCCCATTCCAAAGCATGGCCCCCTGCTGATGTCCAAGGTCCACCTCAATCACACTTTGTTTTCTCCCATCCTAGGAAATTTACCAATCTTATTAAAAATACCAAATCACACCTGAAAGGCAAGTGCTTTTGTATCGCAGCATGACACCACTGAATTCAGACTTTTTGCAAAGTGACAAAACCCCAAAGAAAGAAGAAACAAGTAATTTATGAACTGGATGCTTGGAAGCATGTACCTGGGCCTGCTGGTGGGAGGGACAGTCCATGCCTGATATAGGAGTTTTCTCATCTCCACAGAATACAGCTGAAAACAGAAGTTCTCATTTCTGTTCTTCAAAACCAAAGTCAGAAGTTATCAGAACAAAAAAAAAGACAATGCATTTTTCACACCCAGAACTGCAACACCAACAACTGCAACACCAACAACTTGATCCCGTTGAAAATATAATATTCTTTAGGGTACACATGAAAAAGATCAAATTTAAGAAAAATGTCTAGAATACAATAATAAAGGTAGTAAGCACAGCCAGCACACATGAACTGCACCTGACTATACATGTCCAAAGATCAGCACAAGCATGAATGAAACTGCTGAGTGCTTTAGTCCAATTAATACAAACCACATGTATGTTTACTGAGACTAACCCAGAAAGCATCCAAAAATGGCCAAAGGTAAAAGAGAATGACTACAAATTTTTGAAGACAAAGTCCCCATTTTGTAGGTGGGTTGTAAAAACAAAATAAACAAAAACTAAACCAAACCAAAACCACACACACATACACACAAAAAAGCAGGTTGAAAATGCTGGAAAGCATTCCTTGCAATAGCAGAACAGCTTAAAAACACACTCCAAGGCTACATAATTGGAAATGTGGCATTCACAGTTTGAAGCATCTAGTAGGAGACTGGAAATTCACTTTGGTATCACTGAGCCACCACCTGCAGTCTTTGGAATAGATCTGCCAAGGCACTTCATTGGGAACTGATGCTGAGCCAATGTACTAAAGAAGGACTGCTCTAGTCACACACCCACCTAAACGTGGGGAAAACCAGATCATAAAACACTTCCTTGTTCTTGGAAAGGGCAGCATAATGCTGTTATCCTCTAGGGACGTACAGGTAGGACTACAACTTGGATCACAAGCACAGGTTTTTTTGGGAAAGGATGTATCATTGGTGAGAGACAGGATAACACATTATCTAACTGGAGAGAAGCAGCTTATTAGAGAAGCATTTGGCTGAAGAGCTTATGCACACAGATGTGATTCATCTCAAAAGATCAACATTTTCAAGCTAAATCACAGGTTCTGCATTTTGAAGGCAGGAAGAGGCAATTCCCACCAACAGTTTTTTGTGCTGGCTGCCAGACATTATACTGCTATTACATCTGAGACACAGCTGCACGTCTGATCCCGCTCAGAAAAAAAGGTACATATATAAAGGTACAATGCAAAGGTACATATATGATCTGCATTTTTACATTCTAAGCCAGGGTCACTGCACTCATCCACCTCCTCCTTTTGGGGAGCTCACAGACATTTCCCGTTGGCGAGGGGACACTGTGCACAAACACAGCTCTGACCTTTCAGCAAGAAGCCTTCCACAAAACTCCAGATTTCAAAGGCTGACTTTATCCTACTGTATGTAGAACATAAGCTCTACTAAAACTTACAAGGAAAATCCTCTCCTCTAATTTATAGATGCTTTTATGAGCAGTCCACATTTTAAAAGCCTCATGTAGCTTAACAGACCTGCCGTGATGAAACTGCAGTGATTTTGTCCATTTGCTGAAAACACCAGTTAAAATTAACAATCTCAAAAGAAATCCCTTCTACCCAGCAAATAAGGATTCTTAGTTTAGAATATAAAGAAAGGGAATGTTCAGGTAGTAATTCACTGCCTTGAGCAACGGCCTGCAGAGTTCTTTATTTTTAAAAAAGCTAAATAATCTAATTCCTTTCTAAAAAGTCCTCAAAAACAAAGGGATTAGATTGCTTCTGCATTTTAGCAATTGTTTCTGAAAGACTAAAAGTCAGCTGATCAAACTTTCCTTTTGTTCACATGCAGTTTTTGCAGAAGAGGTGAGAAGCAGAGCAAGCACTGACCCTACAACCATAATGCTAAAACATTTCCAACACACACACTGAACCCCCTCAGGCCAGGCCTATGAGTACAGATGGAAGGCAGCAGAAATGAGGGAGTGGGGAAAGAACCCACAGTGCCTAGGACAAGTTAAAAAAAAATTTAAAAAAAGAAATCAATCTCATTACCCATTTACATTACAATGCAGGGGTGGAGGGAACTGAAAAAGAAAAAGCTCTCTTCAACCTGGATAACTAATACCTAAGGAAAAACCCCACAGCTTTGGCTTCAGCTTCCAAGAAAGCTGGTGAGGTGAAAGAGGGGCATGTGGAGGTCAGTAGGTAATTGACAGAATGGTGATGCAGTGGCACCTGAAAAACTAAACAAGTCATAAATGAAACCAAACCAGAGAGAGTCAGCTAGGAAGCAACAGGAACCCCAGCTATCATGGAAGTGAAGACTGTGCAGCAAACAAGAAAAGATGGACCCAGAGAAGTTCTGGAGGTGATTTTGTTGGAGGAAGACTTTGGGATTTTTTTTTTTCTTGGAATAGCCTGCAGCAGGCTGGCACAATGAATGCAGACACTTTAATCTATACCTTGTAGATTAAAGGAAGAACTTTTCAGAACTATCTAAAGGATTTAGGAGCTTAAACTGCACTGCACATTCCAGAGGAATTTGATGTGCAATTAATTAGACTGTACTGGAATGTCTTTGGTTTTTGTTTTTAAACTGTTTTTTTCCTTGAAATCTCTGAGAAAGTGTGTTTCAAAATCAGAACGTGATTAACTGTAATTCCACATTATGGAATTACAATGAGCAGGAGAACTAATGTATGCAAGTGTTATTTCTGATTTCTGTTTCTTTACATTTTTTGGAATCACTATTAGTTTGTATCCTGGGCAAAAGGGTTTATGGCTTTCTTGAACTAAGCCCCTCTTTATGTAGCCAACTACAACACACTGGAAGCACAATTATGCAGCTAAGATAAGACAAAATGCAGTGGTGATGCACCAATTCATCACGTTTGGGTTCTTCTAATGAAGCCCATTACTCACAGAAGAGAATTTTCTCAAGCAGTTAGTCACCAGCAGACAGTTTTCCCCATTGCTCCTTCCTTTTCTGAAGCTGGTGAACAGCCTGGTCCTCCCCTCACCATCCCAGAAATGCAATATTAGGAAAAGTCAACACCTAAATTAAAAGTAAACAAACAGTATTTAACTTTCCCTTAACCAAAAGAAATTAACAATAAAACAGTACACCTTTCATGAGCAAGCAAACCTTTTTCATTTAATAAAAAAAAGACAAAAAAGACAAAAACAGCCTGCTGTCCATTTAACACTACAGGAAGATACTGAGTATCTTTCTTTAGCTTATTAAAACGAGCATACAAATTAACTAGACACTAACAACAGCTTGCATAGAAACATTTTGTTTTGTACTTTGTGCAAATCTTACTAAATAAGGCATGCTGGCGGGCTTAGGTAGCAATGCAAGAGTTATCAAGGAATGCCAAGGAACCACAAGGAAAATTCCAGGCAGTCTGCAATCCACATCCACTTACACACTTCACTGGACTTCAAAGCCCAACAGCTGATAGCTGCAGATCTGTCTTCGACATAAGGCAATATGGTATGTGTAGGGCCCAGCACCTGCTTTCAGCTACTCCTGGGTTTACTACACATAAGATCACTTATGAATTCAGAAAACCTGAGCCAGTAGTTAAAATGGGGGTTTTGGATGTGGATCAGTAAGAACCCGGCTTCAGGGTGAAGCAAGGGAAGAGGCAAAGAGGAGAATGACATCAAGAAACACAGCCCTTCACATAACCCCTTCAGGGTTTTGTGCAGATTTTGCATGTCTTTTTACACTGTGAACTTTTCCCATGGGGCAATGTTTTTTCAAGCAAACTTGTCTCTTAACAAGTTATCCAGAAGAGTATTTCTGGAACAGAAAAAGCTAACGTGTTTGTGTCTCTTAGCCACCCAACAAGTGTCTATTGCAGAAATTCAACAGGAATTAGTGACACTGAAGAAGGGTGGCTGTGTAACGAGGAAGGGATGAAGAAGGAAGCTGCAGTAAGAGCAGTATCAGAAATCTCA